>CABHPQ010000009.1:7844-18456 GCA_902168405.1 Peromyscus aztecus
ACATACATACATACATACATACATACATACATACATACATACATACAAATAATCCAGTATAGGAACCAAACAAACAAACAAACAGAAAAAAGTCATAATTCCCCATTGAGTTCATTTTGTGTTGCCATTTATAGCTAAGCTTAGGGTCTGCCCTTCAGTGTGGTTTGTGTATACAGAGAGACATTATTGCATAAACCTAATTTTTCCTTTCATTTCCTAAGGAGGTCTAAATTTCTATAGTGACTAATTGAAGAAAGTGGAACTTTCTTTTTAAATCATCAAAAGAAATGAAAAATTGGCCATAAGGAGAGAGGAGATTATTTTTAAAATGAGCCAATGATCTTTCTTCAAATTTTATAAATATCTGGCGGTGGAAAACAAACCTGGACAGATTATCACCATAAAGATAACTTGTGGCTCTAGATAAAAATTTATGAAAATAAGCATTGATGAAATTTATTCTTATAGCAAAAAGTAAAACTACTGTGGTAAGAGACATCATCTACAACAAAGATATTTACAATCTCAGACCCCATAGCTAAGGTAAGGAATTTCATTATATGCACCATCACAGTTTAAGTATTCCAATAATCTAGCAGAATCCAACATACATATAAGCTCCCATATGCAAGGACCGCATTGACTTATGAGCAAATAATTGTTTGTCATTTTCATTAGTTACTTCTCTCTTCCCTGTGCAAAAGATATCCTGAAATGAAAAATGCAATGAAAGACAGGCTTATTATGCATCCTGATGTTTAAGAGATGCTACCACCATTATTAAAGGAAACATACAGTGGGATGCAGGTGAGCTCCAGGTGGTGAGATTTGAGTATATTAACTCTTCACATAGTAGAGAACAGCGAATCTGAAAATGAATTCCAGAGCCAGAGGTAGGTAGAACTTTTGAAAGTCTATGATTAATGCCCTACTTCTACCAATAGGCTCAAACACTTCAAAATCCTACATTTACACATCATCAGAACCTGAGTATCACAAACATCAGAATTAGAGAAAGAACAGTAGTCATCAATGAAAGTATTCTTAATTTCAGACCCACACCCAATATCTAGAGTAGTATTGAGATGATCTGGTCTGCATTGCAACATCCTATGACATCAGGTCTGTTGCTAGAACATATATTACCACAGTATGGGTTCAGCTCCACACCATGACTATGGCTTCCTCAGAAAATGGCGTCCCTGATGCAATATGGTCTGATGCTCTTCCTTCCTACAGGACTCTGGCCTAGTTTTAGAGTACTTGTCAATTAATTCTGAATTCTTGATGCCAGCTGCTTTGAGCTCCTCATGTTTGTAACCCTTTTTACTTCCTGCAACACAGAACCATTTTAAAATGCTGTTATGTCTTGTCATCATTAAACTTAAGCCTGGAGCCTTGCATCATCATTACCAAAGTCTCTTTGTGATAATCCTTGGGAATATTTCTGTATTTGATCAGCCTCTAGTGGAGATCTATTTGATCAGCACATTCAACAAAACACATTTCAAAGAAATTGGCATAATTTTATTTTGAGTCTTCTATGGTACCTGTTTTTAATCAAGGAGAACCTAAATATTTTCACTGTGTACAGTACAAGTTTTCCATTTAGTGGTATTTATCTCTTTACCAATTACAGGATCTTTGTCACTAACTGCCTGCAACTTTGACTCACCAGGTTTGACCCAATATATTAGTTCTTTGAGAATTGTGCTCAGTAGGTACTGAAGATTTTCTTCCCCTCCCCAAGAGTTACATTAGATATAACACCTATCTGTTTCTCCTGAAATTTCTGCCATATTTTACCCATTAATTAAAATTAGTCCCATCCATATATACTTTTGGATTGCATCACATTGGAACACAATTGAGTAACTCAGGGTATTACTGTAGAAGAATATACATACTATTTCTCTCATGCATGTTTCAAATGTCAATGACTCCTCAGCTAGAGGTAGGTCTTCATGGCTACCTCCAATCTCAGTGCAGGGATTTGTTCCCTGTGTGCTTTCACTAGACTTATGCATTCTTTCACACTTAATGTAAGTTCATATGCTCAAATGACTTGCTATGTATTGGGAAAACTGTTTCCTTGTAGTGATCAACCACATCTGTCCCTTACAATCTTTCCACTCCTTCACAGTGATGCATGAACCTTACGAGGAGGGGATATGAAGTAAATGTCCCAAAGGGCTGACCAATATTCACTCTTATTCCATGTACCTTGGCCAATTGTTTGTCTCTGTGTTGGTCACCACCTGCTCCAAATAGAAGCATCTATTTGAGTTATCTAACTTTGAGATCACCATTTTCACAATTTGGAACACAATAACTGTTTGGGAATTAAATACTTGATTGAGATTGGGATCACCATGTAAAAAGAAATTTGTAAATAAGCAGCCTAAAGACAATGGGTGATACTATTGGACTCACTTGTATAGCCTTAGGAAAATGAAAATAAAAATCCTGTGAAGTCTCAGAATTAATGAGATGGAAATTTAGAGAGTTTTCCATGGTACAAGATGAGTAGAAAGGGTCAGGATAACAAAGGAGAGTTCATTTCTTGAAGAGCAAGAAAGGTAGGACACTAGAATCCAGAAAGAGGTGTAAGGACTCACAAAAACGAGAAATCAGAAAGGCAATGCAGTGGGAATAAGGAAACAGTTCACACTTCCAACATGGAAAGCACACAATAGTAGAATGGAGGACTCATACTGGCTAAGGCATCTGTGCAATGAGTCTTGTTTCTGAAAGACTGGCATTGCTTTTCAAAGGAGATACATGTGATGCTGGTATATGGTAACCTAGTGGAGCAATTATCTGTGACAGTGTTTCTTTCTTTATGGCAGACTACACTTGTGAACACAAGGACTATTTATTCACAATTTGTAGAGTTCTAAAATCTGGGACACACAGGAACAATATATGAATCAGTCAAAAACTGAGGAGCCTGGGGGTCGCACTGAATGAGTTTGTGTGTGTCAGGTGACCACAATAGACAAGACAGTCATAAACACTGGCCTGTTCAGATTTTGTGTCTGTCCTTTTGTGATGAAAAGTGAGCCTATTTGTTGTAATAATTGTGATAGTATAGGTATACTGAGCCCAGAGACAACAATTTTCTTATTATTTACGTTGTTTATTTTCTGTTCTTGGTTTACTGCTCCAAGAGACTTAGCTCTGAGCTACAAGATTCCCCCTACAGATATGCTCATTACTCAATGGGCTGTGAAAGCAGCAAGGTGCTCATCCTGAGGCTAATTTCCCTCTTATTTCCCCCAGTACCAAGCCTCTAAGACTCTTTTCATCTTAGATTTCCACTTTCTATCGATTGAAAAATAATTTGTAGTTTCTATAGCCAGTAGTGTGATGCCTTCCTAATAAAATCTCAATGTTATTGAAGTCAGCAGCAGTTCCTTCTATGTAAACAACTATTGTTTATTGTTGAATGCCATCTTGCTGTTTATGAAAATACCTTGATGAGGCCGGCCTATATCTAGCACACACCACATAGGTAGCACAAAGTTTGATGTGAACAAAGGACATAACAAAACATGACCTATACCTCCAAAAAGTCCTAGACCCTGCTAGCAGATTCTAGTACTAGAGGTTGCATTTGCTTCTGTACTTGTTTATTTTCTCTCTTCTTCTATGCATTATTACTACAATTTTTGGTATGTTTCACTTTGTTTCCTACATTGAAATATTTTATGTGTGAAATTTTCTTCCATTTTTAACTGTGTAATTTTATTTATATTTTTTCTGTATGCTGTCATGAAACTCTGGCTTTCTTACTCTTTCATACTTTCTTTTCTTGTTTCTATTTTCATTTTGCTTAATGTTTTTCTTGTATTCTGTCAACACTATTGTCTTATTCTTTATAAGTTTTCATCACAAATTGTTCTGAATAATGTATTTTTTCCATAATTATTGGTAATATGTCTGTTACATTTATTATTACTTTTTAAATTACATTTATTTAAAATTTTACATCATTTCCCTCTTACTCTTTCCCTCCTACCCTGATTCCCTCCACTGCTGCTATCATGAAAATTACCTTTTATCTTTAATTTTATGTATGTATGTATGTGTGTGTGTGTGTGTGTGTGTGTATAAAGGCATGTCTGTATTTCTTTTTTTAATTAAGAAATTTTCTATTCACACTACATACCACCCACAGATTCAACCTCCTCCCTCCTCCCAACCTGCAGCCCTCCCTCCCAAGCCACCCCACATCCCCACATCTCCCAAATCAAGGTCTCCCATGGGGTGTCAGCAGAGCCTGGCACACTGAGCATAGGCATGTTCAAGCCCCCACCCACTGCACCAAGGCTGAGCAAGATGTCATACAACAGGAACCGGATTCCCAAAAGCCTGCCCATGCACTAGGGACAGATCCCAGTCCTCCTGACTACATGCCCCCCAAAACAGTTCGAGCCAAACAATTGTCCTCCATATCCAGAGGGCCCAGTCTAGTCCCATGGGAGGTCCACAGCCACTAGTCCACAGTTCATGGGCTTCCTCCAGTGTGGCCGGTCATCTCTGCATGTATTCCCATCATGTTCTCGACGTTTCCCACCTGACGAATCCCCCACACCTCTCTCATCGTTTGGATTCCTGGAGCTCAGCCTGGTGCCTGGCGATGGATCTCTGCATCTGCCTCCATCAGTCACTGGACAAAAAGGTCTATGATGACAGTTAGGGTATTTGCTAGACCAGTCATCAGAGTAGACCAGACCAGGCACCCTCTAGACCACTGCCAGCAGACCAAGGTGGGGTTAACTTGTGGACTCCTGAGAGCCTCCCCAGCACCCTGCCTCTTCCCATTCCCATGCTGTCCTCATCTACCATGGCATCTCCCTCCCTGCCCTCCCACTCTGTCTCCATTCTAGCTTGACCCTCCCATCTCCCTATGTTCTCATCCCTTACTCCTCACCCTCCACCACCACCCCACACCCAGTCCACCCACGTAGATATCATCTACTTCTCCTTCACTGGGTCAACTATGTGTCCCTCCCAGGGTCCTTCCCTGTCAGCTAGCCTCTCTGGAGCTGTGGGTTGCAGCCTGGCCATCCCTTTCCTCACATCTAGCAACCACTTATGAGTGAGTACATACTATGTTTGTCCTTCTGAGTCTGGGTTACCTCACTCAGGATGATATTTTCTATCCATTTGCCTGCATATTTCATGATATCATTGTTCTTCACTGCTGAGTAGTACTCCATTGAGTATATGTACCACATTTTCTTTATCCATTCTTCAGTTGAGGGGCATCTAGCTTGTCTTCAGGTTCTTGCTATTACAAATAATGCTGATATGAACATAATTGAGCATGTATCTTTGTGGTAAGATTGAGCATTCCTTGGGTATATGCCCAAGAGTGGTATAACTGGGTCTTGAGGAAAACTTATTCCCAATTTTCTGAGAAACTGCCATACTGATTTCCAGAGTGGCTGTACAAGTTTGCATTGCCACCAACAGTGGAGGAATGTTCCCCTTGCTCCACATCCTCTCCAACATAGGGTATCTTCAGTGTTTTTTTTTTTTATCTTAGCCATTCTGACAGGTGTAAGATAGTATCTCAGAATTGTTTTGATTTGCATTTCCCTGATGACTAAGGATGTTGAGCAATTCCTTAAATGTCTTTCAGGCTTTTGAGCTTCTTCTGTTGAGAATTCTCTGTTTAGCTCTGTAGCCCATTTTTTAACTGGATTGTTCAGTATTTTGAAGTCTAGCTTTTTAAGTTCTTTATATATTTTGGAGATCAGGCCTCTGTCAGATGTGAAGATCTTTTCCCATTCTGTAGGCTGTCATTTTGTCTCATTGACCATGTCCTTTGCTCTATAAAAGATTCTCAGTTTCAGGAGGTCCCATTTATGAATTGTTTCTCTCAGTGTCTGTGCTACTGGTGTGATATTTAGAAAGTGGTCTCCTGTGCTGATTCATTCAAGTCTACTTCCTAGTTTCTCTTCTATCAAGTTCAGTGTAACTGGATTTATGTTGAAGTCTTTGATCCACTTGTACTTGAGTTTTTTTTAATTTATTTTATTTTATTTTACAATATAATTCAACTTTACATATCAGCCATAGATTCCCCTGTTCTCCCCCCTCCCGCCCCGCCCCTCTCCACCTGCCCCCCCTCCATTTCCATTTCTCCTCCAGGGCAAAGACTCCCCCAAGGATTGAGATCAACCTGGTGGGTTCAGTCCAGGCAGGTCTAGTCCCCTCTTCCCAGGCTGAGCCAAGCATCTCTGCTAAGCCCCAGGTTTCAAATACAGCCAATTCATGCACTGAGCACAGGACCCGGTCCAACTGCCTGGATGCCTCCCACACAGGCCAAGCCAATCAACTGTCTCACCCATTTAGAGGGCCTGATCCATTTGGGGGCCCCTCAGCCATTGGTTCACAGTTCATGTGTTTCCATTCGTTTGGCCACTCGTCCCTGTATTCCATCCATCCCTGGTCCCAACAACTCTTGCTCACTTAAACTCTCCTCCTTCTCCCGATTGGACTCCCGGAGCTCCACCCGGGGCCTGACTGTGGATATCTGCATCCAGTTCCCTCAGTCACTGTATGGGGTTTCTAGCATGACAATTAGGGTGTTTGGCCATCCTATTACCAGGGTAGGTCAGTTCGGGCTATTTCTTGACTATTGCCAGCAGTCCATTGTGGGGGCATCTTTGTGGATTTCTGTGGGCCTCTCTAGCACTTTGCTTCTTCCTATTCTCATGTGGTCTTCATTTACCATGAACATTCCCTGTGTTCCCTCTCTGTTCTTGATCCAGTTGGTATCTCCTGCTCCCCTAAGTTCTTTTTCCCTCACCCCTCGCCCCTCATTACCCCCACTCACGCCTAGACTGTTCATGTAGATCTCATCCACTTCTCTGTCATTGGGCGATCCCTGTGTCTTTCTTGGGGTCCTGTTTTCCAGGTAGCCTCCCTGGTGTTGTGAGTAGCAGTCCAGTCATCCTTGTTCCACAACTAGTATTCTCCTATGAGTGGGTACATACCATGTTTGTCCTTCTGAGTCTGGGTTACCTCACTCAGGAAGATTTTTTCTAGATCCATCCATTTGCCTGCAAACCTCATGATGTCATTGTTTTTCTCTGCTGAGTAGTATTCCATTGTGTATATGTACCACATTTTATTTATCCATTCTTCGGTTGAAGGGCATCTAGGTTGTTTCCAGGTTCTGGCTATTACAAATAATGCTGATATGCACATAGCTGAGCAAGTGCCCTTGTGGTATGATTGAGCATTCCTTGGGTATATGCCCAAGGGTGGTATAGATGGGTCTTGGGGGAGATTGATTCCCAGTTTTCTATTAAAGCACCATATTGATTTCCAAAGTGGCTGTACAAGCTTGCATTCCCACCAGCAGTGGAGGAGAGTTCCCCTAGCTTCACATCCTTTCCAGCACAAGGTGTCCTCAGTGTTTTTGATCTTAGCCATTCTGACTGGTGTAAGGTGGTATCTCAGAGTTGTTTTGATTTGCATTTCCCTAATGATTAGGGATGTTGAGCAATTCCTTAAATGTCTTTCAGCCATTTGTGTTTCCTCTGCTGAGAATTCTCTGTTTAGTTCTATAGCCCATTTCTTACTTGGACTGTTGGGCATTTTGATGTCTAATTTCTTGAGTTCCTTATATATTCTGGATATCAGTCCTCTGTCAGATGTGGGGTTGGTGAAGATCTTTTCCCATTCTGTGGGCTGTCGCTTTGCCTTGTTGACCATATCCTTTGCTCTACAAAAGCTTCTCAGTTTCAAGAGGTCCCATTGATTGATTGTTTCTCTCTGTGTCTGAGCTACTGGTGTTATATTTAGGAAGCGATCTCCTATGCCAATGCATTCAAGACTACTTCCTACTTTCTCTTCTATCAGGTTCAGAGTAGCTGGATTTATGTTGAGGTCTTTGATCCACTTGGACTTGGGTTTTGTGCACGGTGATAGATATGGATCTATTTGCAGCCTTCTGCAAGTTGATATCCAGTTATGCCAGCACCATTTATTGAAGATGCTTTCTTTTTTCCATTGTACGCTTTTGACTTCTTTGTCAAAAATTATATGTTCATAGGTGTGCGGATTAATGTCAGGGTCTTCAATTTGATTCCATTGGTCCACAAGTCGGTTTTTATGCCAGTGCCAAGCTGTTTTTATTACTGTAGCTCTATAGTAGAGCTTGAAGTCAGGGATTGTGATGCCTCCAGAGGTTGTTTTATTGTACAGGATTCTTTTGGCTATCCTGGGTTTTTTGTTTTTCCGTATGAAGTTGAGTATTATTCTTTCCAGGTCTGTGAAAAATTGTGTTGGTATTTTGATGGGGATTGCATTGAATCTGTAGATAGCTTTTGGTAAAATTGCCATTTTTACTATGTTAGTCCTGCCTATCCATGAGCATGGGAGATCTTTCCATTTTCTGACATCTTCTTCAATTTCTCTAATTGCAATCTTCTGTATGTTTTCATCCAGTTATGTCAGTACCATTTTTTGAAGATGCTTTCTTTTTTCCATGGTACTCTTTTGGCTTCTTTGTTGAAAATCAATTGTTCATAAGTGTGTGGATTAATGTCAGGGTACATACTCTCATATGAAGGCCCTACAAGGCAATATAGTCAAAGGAAAAGGGTCCCAAAAGTAGGCAAAGAGTCAAGGACAGCCTCCACTCTCACTCTTAGGAGTCTCACGAGAACACTATGATACACACAATAACATACATTCAGAGATCCTAGGACTGACCCATAAAGGCTCACTGATTGTTATTTCAGTCTCTGTGAATTCCTTAGAGATATAGTTAGGATTATTTGGGTGATGTGCTTGTGGTGTCCTTGACTCCTCTGGCTCCTTCATCCTACCTCCCTATCTTCTACAGGATTCTTTTAGCTCCATTTAATGTTTGGCTGTGAGTCTATGCATCTTTACTTATCATTTGCTGGATGAAACTTCTCTGGTTATGATTATGCTAGGCTCTGGTGAATGAGTATAGCAGAAGATTAATTTCTTATGTCAAGGAATTTTAACAAAAAGAATCAATTTCACATAGGCACTCCTTATATTTAAGCATTTTATAATGGTCTTTAATTTGTAACACACACATACACACACACATATATAATATTAAGTTTCATTAATTAATTATGCTTTCTTTTGGATTATGTTTTTATTCTGAAGAAAATCAAATTTTAATCAAATTATTTACTGGGTATGATATTGTCTTAATCACCCCACAATGAGCTACTTTCGCTATTATTATGTACATCAACTTATGTCCTATTTCATAAACACAAAGTCAAGTGATAATAAACCAGACGAAACAATGCCAGGTAACTACAGAAAGCCCTTGTTATTATTGTGAATTTATATGTCAAATGTCAAATTGTAACCAGTTTGGCTTACTGTTCTCATAAATCTCTTTTCCATTCATACTACTTTTTATCTACTTAATCCTTTAACTTTCTTCCCTTTTGTTAAATTAGAAAAAAATTCTTTCACGGGAAATCATGTATTGAGCAATCTTGACATTTTATCAGGACATTTATTTCTCAATCACTTAACAACTTTATATAAAAGACATTTACTTCATTGAGAATTAGAATCTCTTTCTGATTTCTCTCTCAATTGAATGCTATACAAGTGTATAAGTGTATGAGAACTTTACTAGTGTGGGCCTTTACCCTAGTCATCTGTCTCTCATCTTTTTTATAGTTGAGGAACCATAAATATTCAAGAACAGAGACACAGGAAATATTGCACTAAATTTTACAGTTAAAATATAAACCTTTCAAACCAGATTCTGACTTTGAGATTTGGCTTAGTCAGTGACTATTTTTTCTTAAACTGTGAAGCAATTTCTGTGATTCAGATTTACCGTAGAAGCTCCTTTCAGTTTCCCTTTAATAATATTTTGTACATAGAAGGAAATAAAGCCTTTTTCTGTGGAGAACTAACTGTAACAAAGAGAAGACAGATTTGAAATATCTTGTTAAACAACTGAGACCTACGAATAGGCTATGAATGCTTGGTCCAGTGGTAGAAAGTATAGTGTTAAAAACACAGTGCATTTGAAGCAAAGGCATGGAGGCTGAGATGAGTTGTGCAAAATGCACTATGGAAGACAATTTCTAAAATCTACAGCAGAGACTAGTACAGAAAAATCTAAGTATGTCTGAGTTCTGCAGTAATTCACTGGAGAATTTTAACTAGTGGTTATATAACAGTCTAAATTATGGATAATGGAAAGCAAAAGAATTGATAACTATTTGAAAAAAACATATTCTTTGTTAAATGTCATTAAAACTCATTACAGAAAATATGAAAAAAATCAAAGTTAACCTTTAATTTTTAGTAAAAACTAATGCATTATTTTTTTCTGAAATATTAATCCATATAGTTTCAATGTGTTTAGGCTATTAAAGTGTTTTGTTGTTGAGACATGTTTTTCTAGGTAACGAGATTGAGGTATTGGTCACTAATATCTAGCAACCAGTAAGAGATATATACTGGCCTTTTCCACCACCTGTACACCCAAATGTCACTCATGTCAAAGATTCTCTCTCTTTCTCTTACTCTCTCTCTCTCTCTCTCTCTCTCTCTCTCTCTCTCTCTCTCTCTCTCT
>CABHPQ010000009.1:18466-29841 GCA_902168405.1 Peromyscus aztecus
TCTCTCTCTCTCTCTCTCTCTCTCTCTCTCTCTCTCTCTCTCTCTCTTTTCGAGACAGGGTTTCTCTGTGTAGCTTTGCACCTTTCCTGGAACTCACTTGTTAGCCCAGGCTAGCCTTGAACTCACAGAGATCCGCCTGGCTCTGCCTCCCGAGTGCTGGGATTAAAGGCATGTGCCACCACCGCCCGGCCTTAATATCTCTTTTTATTGTGTTTTTATATTTGTGTTTCTCTCTGTGCATCTCTGTGTATGATTGTGTGTGTGTGTGTGTGTGTTTGTGTTAGTGTCTGACATTTTCTATTTCTGATTGTGTATGTGTGTGTTTGTGTCTTCCTGTGCATGTTTCTTTCTTTCTTTCTTTCTTTCTTTCTTTCTTTCTTTCTTTCTTTCTTTCTTTCTTTCTTTCTTTCTTTCTTTCTTTCTCTCTCTCTCTCTCTCTCTCTCTCTCTCTCTCTCTCTCTCTCTCTTTCTCTGCTAGGAAGAAGAATAAAATGACCATAAGTATGTCTGAAAAGCCCATATAGAATCATACTATTAAATATCTAGATTAAAACACCTATAATACCTGTAAGTCATTAAAATAAAACCACAAATACTTTAAATAAATGTTTCCTATATACTGACAATGGTCACCTGAAAAGGCAAAGGCCAAATTACAAAAACCCCAAAATCTGCATTGAGAAGCACTTTATAGAGTTCTTGGATAGCATTGTACAAAAGATTCTTGTAAGAGGCAGAATGTAAGTCCCTATGACTGAAAACACCATTCAATTGTGGAAGTAGAGCCCTGAGACACCTGAGTTGGAACTATCTTGAAAACCTTCTCTTTTAGGTATAGCTTTCTGGGTAAAAGATGTTACTATTCAAGGAGCCAAGGGAGAAATGGAACTAGGAATGCTCAGAGCAGGAAAAAAATGGTCTTCCTTAAGGAAGAACATATCACTTTAAAGAAGGGACTGGAAATAAAACACATGGAAATGAGGTAGGTAGGATACCCTGAGGATGTATATGTAGGGAACCTTGTTCTATAAGAGTCCAATGACCTGGGATGGATGTGTGAAGTCAGTGCAGTGAAGAAACTGTGACCACCTGATTCAAACACTGGCCCTGGATAGCCTGGACTGTTTT
The DNA here is from genome assembly GCA_902168405.1 of Peromyscus aztecus. Lineage (NCBI taxonomy): Eukaryota > Metazoa > Chordata > Mammalia > Rodentia > Cricetidae > Peromyscus > Peromyscus aztecus. Next base: position 19,595 of record CABHPQ010000009.1, read on the forward strand.
TATTTATACATTTTCAATAGTTTGCATGAACAATTTTACAATCAGATTTACTTCCTTATGTTTCTAATAATGGTTACAATACTTACTAGTTTGTTCCTTTACCTCACTCCCTTTCTGTCCCCCAACTTGCCCACTGGTAATCATGGCCTACTTGATTCATAGCTCTAATGCTAGAAGCATAAGCACTATTGCAAGTGATGAAGAAAGTTTTCAAACTAGGCACACCTACAGGTAAAACAGTGTGCCCAGTTGATAACATTTGCAGTTACAGCATCATGCAAAAAGAAAGAGGGTTTTGCCTCTAGTCAAATTAAATTTCTCACAATTAACTCATCAGCCAAGGCTGAATCAATTCATTCTCCATTCTGTACTTCTCTATGTCCTTTGGGGGATATACCAGGTTTTTTCTTATCATCCTATAACCGTCATAACTTTAAATCTTTCTCTTAATAGTTGGCACTGCTTATCCTTTTTATTATGTATGCTTCCTCTCAACTTTCTACAGTATTGGCAAAGCTATTAGAAATGCGGACATTGTGGATTTCTATGATTCCGCTTCATTCCCTGTTCCTAGACTCTTCCCATTAACTTTTGATATCATCAATTCATTACCATTCCTCCTAGATTCTTGATGTTAGAATCATTATCTCCAGAACAATTATGCAAGTTTGTAATGTCATGAACTACTCTGACTCTTTTATCCTAATCACAAGGAGCATTGAAAAGGTAGCATCTTCTCCTTGAGAATCCTGAATTCCTGGTCACACTTGAAATATCAAAGGCTTTAGGAGCTGAATCAGGCACAATGCATATTGTTAACAACATCTCCTCTGACTCACACAGAGGACAGTCGTCAGGGGGATGTTTTTCTCTTGTAATAGCTATTTTATCTGTAGCTCTGAGAAAGTGAAACTAGAGGCAACCAGCAATTGGTTTGTATAGAGAAAGCAAGGTGAGCAGGTAGCACATAGGCTCCTGGGGTCAGGCCAAGAATTATGCAGGGAACTATCCATTGACTTTGAAAAATGAATCATATTCTCATGGGCCTTGCAATAAGGAGAACTTGTTTATGCTATTATCAGGCCTTGTCCACAAAAGAAGTCTCATGATCCTGGCATCTCCTCCTTTTTTTGTTTTAATTGGAGCTTGCAAAAGTCAAGAAGGACTATACAAAGGGCAAATCTTATTTTTTTTGTAGAGGACTGGAAACAGAAGAATTAAAATTAAATTAAATTAAATTAAATTAAATTAAATTAAACCAAGAGCAACAGCCAAATTAATGATAAATGTCCAAAAATAATTTATAGTACAAAAGAGGTAATCGAATTTTAAAAATGAGATGAAATCTTTTTGGCAGAGCACATCTGAACATGTGCATGAGAAATAATTGCAATTTGCTCATGGAGAGAATTAATATTTATATCTAGATTAGAACTATTCCATATTCTTCTAATATGAGCCTGAATTTGTTCTCATGGATAAGGATAACCATTGTAAGACAATGGTGTAGCACAAATCCATGTATATTTTGTATGACAAGTTGAAGTAGTACTCATATCAATATTTTGAATCTGTGTACCTATATATGAGGCAGCTTCATCCAATGCATTAACCCTATTAACAAGGCCATCATTGATAGATTCTTAAAAATAGCAAGAGAAACATTTCAGGACAATGCATTAATATGATCAGCCATATGTACTTATACAAAGGGTATAGCAGAGATAGTTATAGTTCCAATGATAGAAAATCATGGCAGCAATGAAGCTTTTATAATGAGAAAGCAGATTATCAATAGTTTCCATAGCAAAAATGTCTAGATCATCACACCAAGGTTGAGACAGTTTACAGGGAGAAGAATTAGTGAGGTTGATGGACAACCACCAAATAACATGGAGACATAGTTAGATCGATACAATTAGTAAATGAAGCAGTTAAGGCCAAAAAATGATAAGTAGTATAATTTCTGGAATTGAAAGGGTACCAAGAAAACATTTAACAAGGGTTGCAAAAGGTGCAGTAACATAGGCTTGTAAGCCAGAATAAATAGGGGAGGTTTGCAAAGATCTTTTAATGTCAGTATAATTAGTAGCTGCAAAGAATTAGACTAAGAAAATGAGAGATGTGAAACAAAAAAGTTTTATAATGAATACCTGGACTGGAAACTAACCAATTATAAATCTTATCATTTATGTCCTTAATTGTGTAAATGACTGCTGTAACTGGGGAAACACAGGGCAACCTTTGTGGATGCACTGTGATAGGACTAATATTTTCCTAAGTATGATTATATCAAACATTATTTGTAGTAGAGGGCATAATAATAGGAGGTTTTTCTTTGGTTGTAGAGGGGGTCTATCTGCTATAGATACAAAGCTCAATGTCCCAAACTTATCATTGTCCCTGGATCTACTACTACAGAAGAATTGGATAACAAAATCTTAAAAGACTAGCTTATTCTTAGGGAGAAGGAATACCTGCAGAGGAGAAACAAGTAACAGCTCTTCTGCATAGCCCATATAATTTAAAATATCAGAAACCCTATGATGTACAAAGGCATCTTGGTCAACTGCCCCCCATTAACTTGGAGTCATTTACCACAACCTTGACTTACTCATATTCCAAGTTACAGGACAGAAGAGAGAGCTCAGGGACATAGGTCTGATATTGCTCCTGAGCCTTGCATGAAGGCACAAGAGAAAACAATACCTGGACAGTAATCAAGTCAATCACAGGCAGAAAAAAATGAGGAAGTGATTACAGCTATTCCTTGATCTCTGACCATATGTTCAGTATGTGATATTACCACCTTAACTTGGCTTCATGTTGGCAAAGAAACTTTCCAGGTTGTCTTGGCACACTGCTTTGACTGGAAACTAAGTTGTGAAAGTAGAGAGGGAAGTGGATCAGCAGCTTCAGGTCAATCTCAATCTTCCATGTCCTCTGCTATGATCAATGGCAGTAACTAAGGAGGGCATAGTTGGGGCAGTAGAAGTCTGTGAAGTCTTTGGTTCAACAGGGGCAGACTTGGAATTTGAGAGCCTGACATAAGGCCTAATAAAACAGTCTGGAACCCAGGGGATATATCAGCATACTGCAGAAAGATACTGGAAGCCAAAAGGACATCTGGTCCTTTTTTTTTTGGTTAATATACATTTCTATCTAACCACAGGTTTGTAGGTAATTAGACTAGTAATTAGAGTGTCTCTGGGAAGTAGAAATGTCCTCTGAGTCTAAATTAAGGTAATTAAATACAAAGAGAGCATGATTTAAAGTGTGAAGGGGGAGACATATTTATACTCACATTGTTAAGGCTTGTGAAGTGTGATTTTAATATTTGATGAAAGCATTCCACAATGTACTGTCCCTAAGGATTATACAGAATCCCAGTTGAGTGTGCTCTGTTTCATGGGAAATATGAAATTATAAATGCAGAGCTAGCATTTCTCCTAGACACTTGTGGTTAGAATCATTCTCTCCAGAACAGTTATGCAAATTTGTATGTCATGAATTATTGTGACTCTTTCAGGCTAGTTACAAGGTGTGTTGGAAAGGCAGCATCCTGTTATGAGAATCATGAATACATGGTCACACTTGAAACATTAAATTGTTAGGGGCTGAATCAGGTACACTGTATATTTTTAACAATGCCCCCCGCAAGAGGAGCTCCATCAGGGTAATGTTTTTGTCTTGCAATAGATATGTTATCCATAGCTCTGAAATAGTGAATCTAGAGGCAGCCAGCAATATGATTTGTATAAAGAAAGTAGGGCAAGCAGGTAGCATATATGCTCCAGGGGTCATGCCCAGAAGTATGCAGTGAACCATATATTTTCTTTGCCAAAATGGGTCTTATTCTTAAGGGCCTTGCCACAAGGAGAATTTGTTCATGTTATTCTCTGGCCATGTCCCCCAAAGAAGTCATGTGGTTCCAAACATCCCTTCACATCCCCTCTTTTTTTTTCCTTTTTTTTTTGAGACATGCTTTCTCTGTTTTCTCTGTGTAGCTTTGTTGCCTGTCCTGGATCTGGCTCTGAAGACCAGGCTGGCCTTGAACTCACAGAGATCCTTCTGGCTCTTACTTCCAAGTGCTGGGATTAAAGGCGTACACCACTACCACCTGGCCTCTTTTTTTTTTTTTTAAATTGGAGCTTGTGAAAATCAGGGATGGTCTGTATGTCAAATTGCTCTGATTGGTCAATAAATAAAACACTGATTGGCCAGTGGCAGGCAGGAAGTATAGGTGTGGATAACAGAGAGGAGAATTGAGATAGCAGGAAGGCCCCCAAATCAAACGTGGTACGAACATTCTCAGCCACTGTGGAAGAAATTCCTCTCCAGGACAACTGAATAAACCAATGCCTAATGTAAAAACCGATACTGCAATGGATGATAAAACAGCTCTGATAGATGAATCACAGTTTAAAAAGAACACAATAAAACAAATATTTTGGAAGACTTCCATAAATGATCAAAGACCAAAGCTTAGAATTCGAATTAATGGCCTGGTTCTGGATGGCCTGGTAGACACAGGTGCGAATGTGACTATAATTACACCAAAATCATGGCATCCAAATTGGCCTCTTCAAGAGGTAGATGTCCAACTTTTAGGGATTGGCACCCTATCTCAGATAAAACAGAGTTCGAGATGGGTTGAATACATAGGTCCAGAAGGATAGAGAGGAAGGCTGAAGCCATATGTAGCAAATGTAGCAGTAAATCTTTGGGGCTGAGATCTGTTACAACAGTGGAATACCCAGATTAAAATTCCTACACTCTCAGAAAAGAAATACAGATCAATGCATGTTTCTAGGAAAAATATCATAACATGCTATAAAAAACAGTCACCAACCATTCAGGCTGTATACAAACAGAGCACAACTGCTGCCGAACTCTCAGAAGTACCAACTGCCCTACCTTTAAAATGGCTAACTAATAAACCTGTCTGGGTTGGACAATGGCCTTTGACAAAAGAGAAGCTACAAGCTTTAGAACAGCTGGTTCAAGAGCAGTTAAATGCTCAACACATTGAAGAATCTACCAGCCCTTGGAATTCTCCTGTATTTGTTATTTAAAAAAAGTCTGGTAACTGGAGAATGCTGACAGATCTGAGAGCTATTAATGAAGTAATTCAGCTGATGGGCTCCCTCCAGACTGGGATACCCTTGCCCTCTCTGCTACCCAAAGAATGGCCTATAATAGTTATTGACTTAAAAGACTGTTTCTTTACCTTTCTATACCATACCATTACAATAAAATAATAGAGAAAAATTTGCCTTCACAGTACCTAATTATAACAATTTCCAGCCAGTCAAGAGCTATCAATGGAAGGTCCTCCCACAGGAAACAGCCCTACCTTGTGCCAATACTTTGTGCAAAAACCATTGGAGATAATTCGTGTAAAGTTTCCACAATCCTTAATTTATCCCTATATGGATGATATCCTATTAGCTGATCCAAAGATAGACACATTAGAAAGCATGTTTGAAGAAGTAAAAAAAGTTTTACCTCGCTGGGGACTGCAAATTGCTCCTGAAAAAATACAAAGAGGAGATTCTATTAATTACTTAGGATATAAGATAGAGTTACAAAAAATTAGACCCCAAAAGGTACAACTAAGGAGAGATAGATTGAAGACACTTAATGATTTTCAAAAATTGTTAGGAAGCATTTCCAACTTACTGGGTATCATGGGAATAACCAAAGAAGGACTACAAAATTTGGCTAATACTCTGGAAGGGGGCAAAGAATTAAATAGTCCAAGAGAACTATCATCTGAAGCAGAGAAGGAATTGGCTCTAGAACAAAAGACAATTTGAGAAGCACATGTGGATCGTGTGGATCCAGAACTTAAATGCATTCTTGTCATATTCCCTTCCAGACCTTCCCCCACAGGCATTTTGATGCAGAAGAAAGATATTAAATTGGAATGGATATTCCTACCATGTAAACCAAATAAGAAATTAAAGACTTATATAGAAAATATCTCTGATTTGATTCAAAAAAGGTAAATTAAGACTTGGCCAGTTAACAGGAATGGAACTAGCAGAAATTGTAATACCTTTAACTAATGAGGAAATTTCATCACTATGAAAAGATAATGAATACTGGCAGAGAGCCTGCAGTAACTTTTTGGGAAAATTAATAACCATTATCCCAACAGCAAGAGAATAGAATTCATAAAGAATACTGAATGGGTCCTTCCTCACATTGTATGACAAAAGCCAATTTCTGGAGTCCTCACATTCTATACTGATGCAAATAAATCAGGGAAAGCAGGATACAAATCAGGAGACTTAAGTAAAGTGGTACAAAGTCCATACAACTCTGTACAAAAGACAGAACTGTATGTCATTCTTATGGTACTGATGGACTTCACAGAACCCCTCAATATAGTCACTGACTCTCAATATGCAGAGAGAGTTGTTTTACATATTGAAACTGCTGAATTTATTCCTGATAATACAGAATTAACTTCATTATTCATACAATTGCAGGAAATCATCAGAAAAAGGGAACATCCTATATATATATAACACATGTCAGATCCCATACAAGTCTGCCAGGACCTCTAGCACAAGGTAATGATGAGATTGATCAGCTACTATTGAGGCACTAGAAGTCTCAGAATTTCATAAGAAACACCATGTAAATAGCAAAGGTTTGAAGAAGAATTTCTCCATCACTTGGCAACAAGGTAAGGATATTGTGAAAAAAATGTCCTACTTGTTCCATCTATAATCAAACTCCATTACCTGCAGGCAGCAATCCAAAAGGTATACAAAGAAATGAAATTTTGCAGATGGATGTGTTTCATTTTGCAGAATTTGGAAGATTAAAGTATGTACACTATAGTGGTATTCTATTTGTACTGAAATGTGATTTTATTTGTATGTTAATAAATAAAGTTGCCCAGAGGTCAGTTGTTAGCAAGCCATAGCGAGAGCCGGGCGTGGTGGTGCACGCCTTTAATCCCAGTACTCAGCAAGCAGAACTAGGTAGATCTCTGTGTGTTCAAGGATACAGTCAGCATTGGAGACACACGCCCTTTGATCTCAATACCAACCATAGAAGACTTGGAGGTCTGCACAGAGGCCCTGACGAGGCAGTCACGTAGTTACAGGCAGTGATGAGACAGCCACGTAGTTGGGTTTACAACCAATGAGAAGGAAGAACCAGAACTCTTTATAAGATTAAACGCACAGGAAGTAGCTCCCTTTTCGGAGAGGTTTCTTGTAGGAAGAAGCTAGCCAGCAGCACGCGGGTAAGCTCCTAACTCTGACCTCTTGGGCTTTTATCTTTACCTTGGCTCTGTGTTTCTTATTTAATAAGACGGTTGGTTACATCTACATTTGGCGCCCAACGTGACAAGACTCCATAAGAAACCGCTTGACTTGCGGTGGGTCCGCGGCTGGTCCGGTTTCCCGCCTCGGCGGTCGGCTCCGGACGGCCTGGTCTCTAGCCGGGGCCAAGGTCGGTTTGGCCTCAGGCCCCAAGCGGTTAGCTTAAAAGCCAGTGCTACAAACAACTCAGGCCTGCCTTGCCAACAGGGTACCTGCCTGTAAAGCCAACGCACGTGGTCGGAGTTTAAGGAAGCCGCAGCCCAGGCTTGACTCCACTCAAGCCTCAACACGTGGCGTGGCTGGATTTAAGCTTTTAGTGGCTACGCTTTCTTGCTTGCTCTCTTGCTTTCTTTCTCTCTCTCTCTCTCTCCCTCCCTCGATTCACCTCGGACACTAGGTGGCTGTTTTGAAATTTGCTCGGATTTCTACTGTTCTGCGCAGATTTGGTAAGTCAATTAACATATCAAATATTTTAAAGGAAACTATTTAACAGAGAAATTTTTCCACATTAAAAAAAAATGGGTTTTCTGTGTGCATTGGAAGAAAATTTGTTTGCAATTTTAGGCAGTGTGACAATGGAACAACTGTATGGAATGATTAATATTGATAGGATTATGCATTTTATTACTATGTTTTTACTCATTTTACTATTTAAAAATTTAAGTGCCAGGATCACAGTTTTAGAAAAACTTGTTAAACCTGAAAAAACTCAGACAGAAGAAATTAAGAGTGAAGTTGTGGATCATAAGGTTACAGAGAGAAAGCCTGTTTTCACACAGTCACCCTTAATTTATCCGGTAACCGTACAGCAGTCGCCTGATCAAATGACTACCCAAAATAATTGGGCTCCAATTGACATGTTGGATTTACGAAGGTTTAAGGAAGCAATAGTATCTTATGGCATGCATTCCCCATATGTAAAGCAAATGTTAAACTCTTGGTCAACATATAATAGGATTACACCACAGGACTGGTGGCAGCTGGCACAGGCTGTTTTAGAGCCAAGTCAGAAATTTCAGTGGCACATATACTTCAAGGAGGAAGCTAAAAACATAGAAAAACAATGGAGGGATAAAGGAATACAAATCTGCCAGGATCAACTTATTGGAGAAGGCCAATATGCTTCAGTCCACACACAATGTCTATATGATGTCCAAACCTTAATTCTATGTCGAACGGCAGCCTTGAATGCATGGGACAGAGTTGAGGAACCAGGAAAAAAAGCTGAGTCATTTACAAAGGTTACACAAGGCCCAAAAGAATCTTTCACAGATTTTTTACAAAGACTGGCTTCAGCAGTGAAGAGAATGGTCCCCGATTCAGACGCTAGTCGGATAATAATTGAATCTTTGGCCTTTGAGAATGCGAATGCAGCATGCAAAAGAATAATCAGGCCGTTAAAGGCAAGATCTGCACCCTTGGAAGATTGGATTAGAGACACAGTTAATGTGGAGGATCATGATCATGATGATATGTGGGTAGGAGAAGCAATTTCAAGGGATTTGAGGAATGTTAGATGTTTTGGATGTGGTAAGCAAGGACATTTGAAAAGGGACTGTAAACAGGTCATTCCTAGGAACAATGTTTCTTCAAGGAACAATGGTAACAGAATGCCCCTTCCTTCTGGAGTATGCAGAAGGTGTGGTAAGGGAAAGCACTGGACCAATGAATGTAGATCAACAAGGGACAGACAAGGTAATCCTTTGCCTCAGTCTTCGGGAAACTCCCAGAGGGGCCTCTTGGAGGCCCCAACAGCAAATCCAGTTCAAGCCTTTCCTGCAGTCGCAGAGGAAATCCCTGCTCTGAGCGATTAAATAACAAAATGCCTATCAGAATAAATCATGCTGGTCAGAATGATGAAACAGAGAGAATAGAAAATTCAGGAAAAAGCATAAAGAAAATTTTTTGGCAAACTTCTATTAATGAACAAAGACCAAAATTAACGATAAAAATTAATGGTGTTTTGTTGTCTGGTCTGGTAGACACAGGTGCGGACGTTACTATAATTGCACCAGAATTTTGGCATCCAACTTGGCCTCTTCAGGAGGTAAATGTTCAACTGTTAGGAATTGGGACATTATCTCAAGTAAAACAGAGTGCAAGATGGCTGGAATGTATAGGTCCAGAAGGACAGAGAGGTAAATTAAAGCCATATGTGGCTAACATAGCTATGAACCTGTGGGGTCGAGACTTGTTACAACAATGGAATACTCAGATTAATATCCCTCCAGTCTCAGAAACAAATAATAAACTAGCACATGTTGCTGAGAGAAATATTAGAAAGCATTATTCAGAGTGGTCACCAGCCATCCATGTTATACAAGAACAGGGCACAACAACTGATGATCTCCCAAAGACACCAACAGCTCTACCTTTAAAATGGTTAACAGACAAGCCTGTATGGGTTCAGCAATGGCCTTTAACAACAGAGAAACTCCAGGCTTTAGAAGAGCTGGTAGAAGAACAGTTAAATGCTCAGCATATTGAAGAATCAACTAGCCCTTGGAATTCTCCTGTATTTGTTGTTAAAAAGAAATCTGGTAAATGGAGAATGGTAACAGATCTTAGAGCAATTAACAAAGTAATTCAGCCAATGGGCTCTCTACAATCTGGAATTCCTTTGCCTACTCTGTTACCAAAAGGATGGCCTCTCATAGTTATTGATTTAAAAGACTGTTTCTTTTCAATACCCTTACAAGAAAAAGACAGAGAAAGATTTGCTTTCACAGTGCCTACTTATAATAATTCTCAACCGGTTAAAAGATTTCAATGGAGGGTCCTACCACAGGGAATGTTGAATAGCCCAACTCTGTGTCAATATTTTGTACAACAGCCATTAGAAGTGATACGTAAAAAATTTCCTAAATCTATAATTTATCATTATATGGATGATATTTTACTAGC
>CABHPQ010000012.1:0-19371 GCA_902168405.1 Peromyscus aztecus
GAGCGCACAGCCAGGGCCAAGGTGGAGAAGCTGCGCTCAGACCTGTCCCGCGAGCTGGAGGAGATCAGCGAGAGGCTGGAGGAGGCCGGCGGGGCCACGTCGGTGCAGATCGAGATGAACAAGAAGCGCGAGGCCGAGTTCCAGAAGATGCGGCGGGACCTGGAGGAGGCCACCCTGCAGCACGAGGCCACAGCCGCGGCCCTGCGCAAGAAGCACGCCGACAGTGTGGCCGAGCTGGGGGAGCAGATCGACAACCTGCAGCGAGTGAAGCAGAAGCTGGAGAAGGAGAAGAGCGAGTTCAAGCTGGAGCTGGATGACGTCACCTCCAACATGGAGCAGATCATCAAGGCCAAGGTGGGCCCTCTCGGCTGCCTCCCCCTCTAGTTCCCCTCCATCTGCCTCCAGCTCCTGTCTTCTTCCTTGGCTGCTCACTGTCTTTCTCCTCCTTCCTCTATGCTGTTGTATGGTTGCCCCCTTCCTTCCCACGGGTCCCTCTCCATTTCTTCCTCAGTTGTCATCCTCACCCCAATTCACTCCCTTCCTGCCCCTGCTCTGTAACTCCCTCCTCTCTTAGGCTAACCTGGAGAAGATGTGCCGGACCTTGGAAGACCAGATGAATGAGCATCGGAGCAAGGCTGAGGAGACCCAGCGTTCTGTCAATGACCTCACCAGCCAGCGGGCCAAGCTGCAGACAGAGAACGGTGAGCCCCGGGGCTGGAGCGCCACGAGCCCAACCTCCTGAGCCACCCCACCTTGGGTGTGCATGCCCCCTCATGGGCCCACAGTGTCTCCAGAGAATGGAGCCTAGGGGCTCGGGGACAGGTTGAGGGTGGGGAGGGGTTGAAGGTACCTTGGTGCCCCCCCCCCAGGGGAGCTGTCCCGGCAGCTGGATGAGAAGGAGGCGCTGATTTCCCAGCTGACTCGAGGCAAGCTCACCTACACCCAGCAGCTGGAGGACCTCAAGAGGCAGCTGGAGGAAGAGGTCAAGGTGAGGCCTGGACTCTGCCTGGCCCAAGCATGGCATGCACCACCTGCCCTTGAACCTGCGTCTCTTTCTTTCCTAAGAGTGAGGCTGATCTGGTCCACAATTCTCTACAAATTCTAAAAAGAAACAATAGCCCAGCCTTTCCCAAGTGTCTTTTAAATCTGTTCCCCAGGCTGAGAAGAGGCACTTTGCTCTCCTGTTGCCAAGCTGGGGTGGGGGTGAAGAGGCAGAGAGGAAATTATCCAAGGCAGTGGTTCTCGACCTGTGGGTCGCGACCCCTTTGGGGTTGAACGACCTTTTCAGTGGGGTTACATATCAGATATTCTGCATATTAGACTTTGACATTACAATCATAACTGTAGCAAAATTACAGTTTTGAGTAGTAACGAAAATAATTTTATGGTTGGGGGGGTCACCACAACATGAGGAACTGTATTAAAGGGTCACGGTATTAGGAAGGTTGAGGACCACTGGTCTAAGGAGACAGCCTTCTTGGGTGCAGATATGGGGTTCAGGGACAGCACAAAGGGTTTTAGGATTATGAGACAATCTGAGAGCTGGAGAAGGAAAGGAGCCTATGCCTAGCACAGTACTGAGTTCGTGAAAAAGAGACAAGAGTGTGAGTTCTTAAAAACCCCAGGGCCAGGGCTGCAGCTGAGTCAGTAAAGTACTTGCCGGATAAGCATGAAGATGGTTGGACCTGAGTTCAATCACCTACGTAAAAGCTGGGCATGGCGGCACTCTTTTTTTTTTTTCTTTTTCTTTCGAGACAGGATCTCTCTGTGTAGTTTTGGTGCCTGTCCTGAATCTCGCTCTGTAGACCAGGCTGGCCTCGAACTTACAGAGATTCTCCTGCCTTTGCATCCTGAGTGTTAGGATTAAAGGCGTGCACCACCACCGCCTGGCATGGTGCACTCTTATAATCCCAGCACCAAGAAGGCAGAGGTGGGGAGATCTCTGGGACTGACTGGCAGCCAGCCCAGCTAAATTGGTGATCTTTAGGTCTCAGAAACAGACTTTGTCTCAAAAAATGTGGTGGACAGTGTCTGAAATGATACCCAAGATTGACTTCAGGCCTCCATATGCAACCACAAACACCCAACATCCTCCCCACAAAATCCCAAAGCTCAATGCTAATCTACCTCTTATAGATTGGTGAAATCTATAAGATAGATTCTATAAGAAATAGAAACATCCTGATGTCTCTGTTTGCACCTATAAACGCAATGGATGATAAGATCTGCTGCAAGGACTGTTGGGCAATGGGCACAAGGACTTTCTTTGTAAACAGTGTGGCACTGTTTTACTATTTAGGGTCATTCTAGCTCAGAAAACCACTCCAGGTTCATTGGAGACCTGGAAGTAGATGTGGCCAAGGGAGCGTGTTGAGACTGGGGTAAAGGTGTGCCGGGAGTGACCTTATGGAAAAAGCTGACCCACTTCCTTGGTGCCCACCTCTTCCCAGGCCAAGAATGCCCTGGCCCACGCACTGCAGTCAGCCCGGCATGATTGCGACCTGCTGCGGGAACAGTATGAGGAAGAGACAGAGGCCAAGGCCGAGCTACAGCGTGTCCTGTCCAAGGCCAACTCAGAGGTGGCCCAGTGGAGGACCAAGTATGAGACGGACGCCATCCAGAGGACAGAGGAGCTGGAGGAAGCCAAGTGAGTCCTGGGCGGGCAGCCCAGTCTGATGCTCAATAGAGCCCACAAGAGGGGACTCTTAGTGTGTGACAGCTCAGGAGGGCCCTGCCCCAGCCCCGCCTCCTGCTCCTCTCAGGGAAGCTTTTTGCTCGCGTTATGTTTCTCATCCGAATATAAGACGAACAAAAGGTTTGTCTGAGGGCTGAGTGATTCCCACCTGGGGTAGGGTGCCGCAGGGAATGGTGACTGCAGCCGAGAAGAAGGGAGCCTCATGGTCTCCACTGGTGCTATAATGTCTTCATGCTCAGCTACCAAGATCTGCCTGCCAAGTGCTCAGCCTCTGGAGCCAGTCCTCAGGCTTTTCTGGATGCTTCTGGGTTGTCAAGGAGAGTCTTTTGAAAGGCTCACATGGTTTCCTCTTGTCCAAATCTACCTCCTCCATTCTCCCCATCCCTTTCTACCCTGCCACCCTTCCTAATTCCCCTGGACAGGAAGAAGCTGGCCCAGCGGCTTCAGGATGCAGAGGAGGCCGTGGAGGCCGTCAACGCCAAGTGCTCCTCACTGGAGAAGACCAAGCACAGGCTGCAGAACGAGATCGAGGACCTGATGGTGGACGTGGAGCGCTCCAATGCCGCCGCTGCTGCCCTGGACAAGAAGCAGAGGAACTTCGACAAGGTAGCCTCAGGGTGGGGCTGTGGGCAGTGTGCATGGTGATGGTGGGGTCTGTGCCAGCTCAAGGCCAGAGCATTCTCCTTGGAGGCAGGGGAGGGAGGGGCCTGGGGCAGCTCTGGTCAGTGTGCCCCTCCCCTGCAGATCCTGGCAGAGTGGAAGCAGAAGTATGAGGAGTCCCAGTCAGAGCTGGAGTCCTCCCAGAAGGAGGCGCGCTCCCTGAGCACAGAGCTCTTCAAGCTCAAGAATGCCTATGAGGAGTCATTGGAGCACCTGGAGACCTTTAAGAGAGAGAACAAGAACCTTCAGGGTGTGTGAGCCGAGGGGCGGGGAAGGGCCACAGGGAAAGGTGGACCAAGTGGGATCAGACAGCACTCGAATACTGATCTTTCTGGTCCTCTGATCCTCAGAGGAGATCTCAGACCTGACTGAACAGCTGGGAGAAGGGGGGAAAAATGTGCACGAGCTGGAGAAGATCCGCAAGCAGCTGGAGGTGGAGAAACTGGAGCTGCAGTCCGCCCTGGAGGAGGCTGAGGTGAGGGTTTGACTCTCCCTGCACTCTCCAGTCTGCCCTGCCTTACAGGAGTCACCCTGACCCACGGACAAAAATCTATTGGCTCCCGTTCTTAGTAGAAGATCATGTACCCAGTAACCATGACTGCCTCCAAAGCTAAGGTTTTCACATTGGACAATGCCACGGTCCGATTTCAGGGCAGAAGGCTTGTTTCCCAGTTGGAATCTGGCCATCGTAACAACAGCTCACACAGCTGAGGAGGAACATGGGCTCCAGGGTCAAACGACCTGGGTTTGAACCCCGGCATGAGACCGTCCGTGTGCCTTGCTGTCCTCATCTGTGAGGTGGAATTAATAGTACCCCTCATAAGATTGTGCGCATGATTATTATTATGAAGGTGAAGCGAGATAACACAGTCAAGAACTTGTTAAATATTAGCCGCTGTTACTGTGCATTGCTAAGAAGCTGGGACAGCCCCAGACTGGGGCTACAGAAACATAAACCTTTTCTATGATTTTTTTTTCTTGGTGGGTCAGGAACTCCTGCTGTGTTAGTCCCAAAGGTCTGGTGACTGAGAAGTCAAATTCTTTCCTTTTCAGAGGAAGGTCCAGGAGTCAGGAGGCCCTAGGCGTCCAGTACTTCCTCTCCCACAGCAGTCTGGGTACAGGGCCTGTTACCACAGCTCCTTTCTTGGCCACAGCCTGGTTAAAGTCTGTCATCCTCTCATCCCCGACATCCCACCTAATTCAGCCCTGATTACCCACCTTTGACTCCTCCCCACTTGCCAGGCCTCCCTGGAGCATGAGGAGGGCAAGATCCTCCGAGCCCAGCTGGAGTTCAACCAGATCAAGGCAGAGATCGAAAGGAAGCTGGCAGAGAAGGACGAGGAGATGGAGCAGGCCAAGCGCAACCACCTGCGGGTGGTGGACTCCCTGCAGACCTCCCTGGATGCAGAGACGCGCAGCCGCAATGAGGCCCTGCGGGTGAAGAAGAAGATGGAGGGCGACCTCAATGAGATGGAGATCCAGCTCAGTCAGGCCAATAGAATAGCCTCAGAGGCCCAGAAGCACCTGAAGAATTCCCAAGCCCACTTGAAGGTAACAGGAGCCGGGGGGCCTCAGAGGTGGTGAGTACGCGTGTCCGGAAAGATGCTAAAGGTCTAGGACCATATCATTCTGACCCAATCTTGTCCGATCTTGGAAGCTTAGCAGGGCTGGGCTTGGTTCACACTTGAATGAGAGATAGTAAAGGACAGGGAATCACAAATACGAGAAAGTAGAAGCTGCATACTTGAATGAGAAATAGTAAAGGACAGGGAATCACAAATACGAGAAAGTAGAAGCCGCATACCTCCTGGATTTGTAGGTGTGAGGAACAGTGCGCTCTGGACCAGTCTAGCCTAGGACTAGAGAATGAGATAGGTACTTATCTCACTGTTGACAAGAGGCTGTAGGATGGGGTGGGATGGGGTGTGCCAGACCCCAAATGGGAGGTTCTGATGGCATGAAGTCTGGACCCTTTCCCTTCACACTTTCTCCTCAGGACACACAGCTCCAGCTGGATGATGCCCTCCACGCCAATGACGACCTGAAGGAGAACATCGCCATCGTGGAGCGGCGTAACACCCTGCTGCAGGCGGAGCTGGAGGAGCTGCGGGCTGTGGTGGAGCAGACCGAGCGATCCAGGAAGCTGGCAGAGCAGGAGCTGATCGAGACCAGTGAGCGGGTGCAGCTGCTGCACTCTCAGGTGAGGGGGTGCCCTGTGCAGAAACCCACTGGGTGTCAGAGACCGGGATAATTTTAGAGCAAGTCAAGCAGGATTGCAAAGTATCTCACTTCTTGGGGTCAACTCTCATCTGTTAGTAGCAGCTAGGAGAACTAGTATCTTGAAGAGGAATAGGCTCAGAAACGAAGGACGTTGTGACTGAGCGGTGATGCCTGTGAGTCACAAATCTGGGGGCCATGGACTGCATTTTGTCACCTGGTGTTCTTGATCAAGAAGGCAGCCTCCAGCTTGATTTGTAAAGACAGGAGCTCGGGAATTTTGTTTTTTTTTTTGTTTTTCGAGACAGGGCTTCCCTGTGTAGTTTTGGTGCCTGTCCTGGACCTCACTCTGTAGCCCAGGCTGGTCTCAAACTCACAGAGATCCACCTTCCTCTGTCTCCCGAGTGCTGGGGTTAAAGGCGTGCACCACCACCGCCCGGCGAGCTAGGGAATTTAAAGATGTGTAGCTGGGGCTGGAGAGATGGCTCAGCAGTCAAGTGTGTTTACTGCTCTTTTGCAGACCCAAATTTGGTCCCCAGCACCCAAGTCAGGTGGCTCACAATGTCCTATAACTCCGACTCCAGAAGCCCTGATGTTTTCGGCCTCTGTGGGCACCCCTGTACTCACATGTGTATATTCACACATGCACACACATATACCCAGACTTAAAAAAGAACATTTTGAAGAACCATAACTCATCTTCCTGCCAGGCAAACTGTGGGGAGTTCAACACTTTATACACTCCCATTGTGTCTGGTTCTACTCGAAATGAGTGTGCCAAACTATTGCAGTGTCTTGTGGGTGTGATTTTTGCTCCATAATTCAGCCTATGTGTAAATGACACCATCCACTGACTGTGTCTTCTTCAGCAAGGTACACTTTTCTCTAACTATAATCATTTCTAGTTAGTTTTCCTTAAAATCTTTCCATTTCCCTAGGAACACTGCCCTGTCCCGATACACAAACGTACTACTAAAGCACTCAAGGGTGAAACTCCAGACCTTGGGCTGTTTGGAGCCTTCCTTCAGAGCTGAGTAATTTCCTGGACCATATCCATTCCCATAGGGAAAGGAAAAGTAAGGAATATCCTGAAAGCTAGGCTTGTTTAATTTTTATTTGTGCGGTATATATGTGTTCATGTGTTCACGTGTGTAGAGGCCGGAGGTCAACAATGGGCGTCTTCCTCTATGGTTCTCCATCTTATCTTTTGAGATAAGGGAGAGCTGGATGCTCACCAACTGGCTGGACAGGCTGACGAGCTTCATCTGTCTCTAAGCTCCCCGCACTGGGCTTACAGATGTGCGCCACTGCCACGCCAGCTTCCACATGGCTTCTGGGATCTGAACTCAGGTCCTCATGTTTGTGTGGCAGGTGCTTCACTGAGACACCTCCCCAGCCTTAGGTGGCTGCTGCTGCTGCTGCTCCCTCTTCTTCAGCTTCTTCTTCTTCTTTTCAATGACCCCTTCTAATTTTCTCTGAACAAAAATATGGAACCAAGCAATAAAGTGTGTAGAGACTCATAGAGGTTTCCTAGTGAGAACTTACTCAGGATCCAAGAATCTGAGTTTGCTTTACCCAGCAGGGCTGCATAAGGGGATGATGGTAACGGGCGTGGTTGCCAGGTGTTTGGAAGGGTCTGCACTTGGCTGTGCAGTGTGCTTTGATCTACCAAAGGGGAGGTCTTTTGTCCCTCCCCTTGGCATTGTTATAAAAAGCCCTTTTGAAGAGGCAGAAGGGGCCGTTGGATTTTGATCTAGGTCCTCCTGAAGCTACCCTGTGTTTCTGTCTTTCTTCTCTCCACTATCTACAAGTTTCTTATTCCTCTCTCCTCCTCACAGGAACCCTTTAAAAGGTGGGAGCTGGCCTCCCACAAAAGTGTGTATTTGATACTTTTCTCTATTCATATCTAGAACACCAGCCTCATCAACCAGAAGAAGAAGATGGACGCAGACCTGTCCCAGCTCCAGACTGAGGTGGAAGAGGCAGTGCAGGAGTGTAGGAACGCAGAGGAGAAGGCCAAGAAGGCCATCACAGATGTGAGTCCCCTACCCTGCCTACCCACTCCAGGCCAGCATCTCCCTAGCCTGCACAGTGAGCCCACGAGGACCTGAGCAGACCACGTGCCCTCCTCTCCCATGCACAGGCCGCCATGATGGCAGAGGAGCTGAAGAAGGAGCAGGACACCAGCGCCCACCTGGAGCGCATGAAGAAGAACATGGAGCAGACCATCAAGGACCTGCAGCACCGGCTGGACGAAGCAGAGCAGATCGCCCTCAAGGGCGGCAAGAAGCAGCTGCAGAAGCTGGAGGCCCGGGTTCGGGAGCTGGAGAATGAGCTGGAGGCTGAGCAGAAGCGCAATGCGGAGTCTGTGAAGGGCATGAGGAAGAGTGAGCGCCGCATCAAGGAGCTCACCTACCAGGTTGGCGCAGAACTGTGGTCACAGCCCTTGCACAATGAAGCCACAGTGAGGAACAGCCAAAGGGAACAGAGAGGTGTTGCTCCTTCTTCCCAGCCAGAGTTGGCATGCAGCCCTGGGATGTTCTGCCCTCTGCCCTGTCATGACTTTGTCCCCTGGCCCAGACAGAGGTCAGCGGTTGAGCCCCACAGCCTGTGTGTTCCACCTTGACATGCACCCTCAGTCCATCCACAAGAGATATGCACAGACGGGCACAGTTTCAAACAGCACTGCCCTTCCCCAGAAGAAAATTTATAGCCAGGCTTGCTACCAAAGACACCAGAGCCATTCAAATAAGTCTCCAAACTTTTCAGGTACCCCAGGCAATATAAACCCAGCTTTCCGTGGTGCTTTGTAGAGTGAGACTCTCCATTAGAATTTGTGTGTGTCTCAGTCTAGCGTGCTGCGCCCTCCAAGCACACTTTGTCCTGAGGCTAGATCAAGTTCGTGTTAGTCCATTGTTGCAGCCCAGGAAATTCCATCACGCTCACAACCCCAGAGTCACTCCCCGCACATGCTGGGCCAGCAGCCAGTGGATTTGTGTTCTGTGGTGTTCCGGGGCCTTCGGGAGCCTGCTCCCTGGTCACTACACTCTTTCAGGAATCCCATTAGCTCATTGGATTCTTTCTTTATGTAATTATTTAAAATATTCACATTCCCAGTGAGCTTAGTGGCACATGCCTATGATCCCAGTACTCAGGAAGCTGAGACAGGAGGATCATGTGTTTGAGACTAACCTGGGCTGCATAGAGAGTCCATGTCTCAAAAAGATGCTCCTTGGGTGAGAAATTATAAGCAAATTCAAATATTCTGTGAGGTCCAGAGGGTAGCACTGGTTCAGAACGTAGCATTGAGATGCAGAAGTCAAGAGGAGCCAGGGTGGGGTGCTGCCTCCTAGGACTGTGCCCTCTCACCTCTGACCCTCTCCTGACCTCCAGACAGAGGAGGACAGGAAGAACCTGCTGAGGCTGCAGGACCTGGTGGACAAGCTGCAGCTGAAGGTGAAGGCCTACAAGCGCCAGGCCGAGGAGGCGGTGAGTGACCGTGCTGGGGTTGAAGCCTGGAGGAGGGACCCGGGGTACCAGCCCCCAAGACTGGAAGGCTAAGAGACCAGGTCCTTTCTCACCCATCCCCTTTATCCGCTCACAGGAGGAGCAGGCCAACACCAACCTGTCCAAGTTCCGCAAGGTGCAGCATGAGCTGGATGAGGCAGAGGAGAGGGCGGACATCGCCGAGTCCCAGGTCAACAAGCTGCGGGCCAAGAGCCGGGACATTGGTGCCAAGGTGGGTTCCCCCTCTGGACCTGACTTGGCACCTCCCACAGCAGATACAACTCCTCTGTCGCTTCAGAGAGTGCTATTTCGTTTATTCCCTAACCGAACCACAAAACCCCAAAGGCTAAGGTGGTTGAGTTCCCAGTGACTTCTAAGGTTCTTCGTGATCTCATTTTCAGTGATTCTGGGAATCCCAGATCAAGAGGAGTCAGAAACCCTACGCAGCTCCAATTTATATACACCCATTAGCTCCAATTCCCCCCAGTTACCAGCTCTTTTTTTTCCCACTTCGTTTTGGCTCCTAACCTTAACACTCAAATGTGAAAAGAATATCCCATGAACTACATTGATCTCACAGAGGCAGCTTGCCTCCAGCCTACTCAAGAGCCCTTTCCTCCAGAACTTTCCCCTTCTAAACTGATCCCTGGAAATACATCCATGGCTACACAGAGGCTTCCAACAGATCACACAAGGGTCTCCACCCCCCAGGTGCCCTAGTTCCAACTCCAGTTTCCATGCCCTGTCCCCAGAATGCCAGCCTTCCTAGAGCTAATTTGGGCCTTTTTTTTTTTATTTCAAAAGGGCCTGAATGAGGAGTAGATCTTGAGCTGCCCCGTCCTAAAGGTGCCTGTGAAGCCCTCAGACCTGGAGCCTTTGTAACAGCCCCTTAGGAGGAAGCCGAATAAAACAGTTATTCTTGAAGCCTCCGTTCTCTTCTTCACTGACTTCCAGCCCTGGGGCTCTGGGGTGGGGAGGCAGGGCTTGCAAGAAGGAGAGGCATCTTCAAAGGCAAAGGCCTTCCCCCAAGACCCTGGGAAGCTCTGAGTCTTCCTGGTGCAGCATTGGTCCACGGATCCCCCTCCAGCAGAACCTAGCAAGAAGTGACACACCTCTCCCTTCAGCCTGTCCCCAGGTCCAGTGCCTGTCAGGTTGAAATAGCATCTAGAGGAGCCTCCCAACTCACCTGGAGCACTGAGCCCATCTGCCACACACTTACATGCCAGTTCTAATCAGTACCCCACACTGATAGAACTCAGAGCTGGACCATGGGACGAGGCCCAGGATATAGGGGCTGACCAGTGACTTTTCAGTCTGAGGATGTGGTAATGTCCCCTTAGACCCCATCCTAGGTAGGTCTCTGAGAGGACACAGGATCACAGATGTAGTCACATGCCATTCTAAACATAGCCATCCACGGTGGCCCATGTCCCTTCCAACTAAGCAGGAGGACAGTAACCTTGGCCTACCTTTTTTTTTTCTTTCTCTCCATCCTCCCAGGACCCAGCCCCTTTATGGTACTCATTTATTCCCCTTCATTTTCTCTACTGTGACTTCCATTTGCAAGGCTTTTTACCTCTACAGCAGCTGGAAGATGA
Source organism: Peromyscus aztecus (assembly GCA_902168405.1). NCBI lineage: Eukaryota > Metazoa > Chordata > Mammalia > Rodentia > Cricetidae > Peromyscus > Peromyscus aztecus. The sequence continues at coordinate 10,678 of CABHPQ010000012.1, forward strand.
GGTTTGACCCATATGTGGCAAGCCATCTCCAGAAGAAGCAGGCAACAGAGGGACCAGATTTTGGAAGGAGGGGGGACTGATCGTGGAAGGGCCTAGAGGTAGAAAAAAAGAGCAAGCAAGTCCTCTCCAGTTAAGCAAGTCTAGTTCCCCTGGCATTCTCCCACAGCTGGGCTGCTGAGGGCAGGTTTAGGAATGTGGGTCTGGGAAACCATGGGATTTTAATCCATCTCTAGGAACCTGGTTCAGCCCTGGCCTGAATCTCCCCTCAACCATTCCCACAGACACATTTGTGTATGGCCTGACTCCTGTTCAACAACTCTCCCTGGTCTCTAATCGCTGAGAGCTGAGGCCGAGAGCATGGGCGCTGTACCGAGGATGGGGAGATTCCAATAGCAAGAGCAGCAGGTGAGGGAGAACAGAGGCTGTAATAAGGAAGGAAAAGGGAGAGGCCTAATCAGAACAAATGGGGAACCAAGGATGGCGTGAGCAGAGGCAACAGAATAGATGGGGAACCCAGGATGGCATGAGCAGAGGCAACAGAAAAGAAAGAGATCCTGGGCAGAGAGAAGCAGCAGAAAGAGCCCAGGTCCTCCACACTTCCTCTTTGTACCCTCACCCCTCTTCCCTCTCCAAAACCATTCCTCTCCCTAGAGCAGACTTGAACAGCAGTGAAGAGATCAGGAGAGTCAAAAGAGGATTACACTGGAAGAAGGAGGTGTGTGGAGAAGCCCAGGAAAGATAAGAGCCAGAGCCTAAAAGAGCAAGAGAGAAAGATACTGCAAGGTAGCCAGGGAAGATGCTGCAAAAGTAGCCAGGGAACATGCTGCAAAGGTAGCCAGGGAAGATGCTGCAAGGTAGCCAGGCTGGGGGCAGACAAGGGGCCAAGGACAGGTAGAACCTCCATAGAAGGAAGATGCTGAGAATGGATGAGGAGAGACGATGAAGAGGAGCCTGGAACAGAGATTCTGTAGGCACTGGAGGTGACACCGTAAAGGGGAAAACTCAGGCTACCTTTAGTTGTAAATCGTGGAAGCCAAGAAGAAGGGAGGCTGGAGAGAGCCGAGGAAGAACCTGGGGCAAGACACGGAAGCGAGGACAAGCCAGGCTGAGCACGCCACGAGATCAGCCCGCAGAAGGCAGAGAGCCCTGGTGTGAGCCCCCGGCACAGCGGAGGCGAGGTCTGGTTTTGCGACAGCGAACAGAAGGTAGACACAGGGACGGACAGAGACGTGGGAAGCCAGGTAACAAAGGGCTGGACTGCATCTCAAAGGCCAGCTCGGCCCTTGGGTCCCTCTCACCTGTGACCAGAGCGTCCATCTGTGTCCACATACTCCAGAACTTCCGTCAGACTGCCGGGCTGGTTTGGGAGGCAGCTGAAAAGAGTATGTGAGAGCCAGAGGGGAGAAGGGGGCCTAGGAAAGGAAGAAGAGAGCAAACCAGGCTGCACAAGAGGGCAGAGCCCAGAACTGAGTTAACTCTTTCCTTGTCGAATCTTCCATAGGAGACAATGGGAACTCCATGCCCACAATCTCCCATGAGCCCCCACTACCTATACCAAGTTTGGCCTGCTTGGCACACAGGGCTCCCTGAGGACAGAGCCTGGTCTTTGTCACTGGGACCTGACCCAGGCTGACCCAATGTTCTCAGTCCCTTATCATGTCCTCAGGACCTTGAAACCAGGCAGTGACATATTAGGCCATAGGCTAACCCTGCAGCACAGGGGCCTCAAGTGACCTGCGGTGACCCAGCTGCAGACAGGTGGCTTGCGTCGTCTTCAGAGAACAATCATTTGGCATAGTCACCTTCAGATGGGAATGCAGGGTTGGCTCGGGTCCCTCCCTTCAAGAGCACTGTACACAAGATCTAAGACCCCTGGAGAGAAGTGTATGTCCCTGAGCCCACGATGGGCCAGTGAACTGTCCTAGGGGCTGGTGACCTTGGGAGGATGCCACATCTCTAACTGAGAGTGCTCTACCCAGAGAAACTGACCGCTGTGTGTCCTAGCCACCTCCACACTCTAGAGCTATATTGAGAGGTGACAGTCGATAGGGTGGGAGCTGGGAGCTGGGCGAGTGTTCCTGGGTGTGAGGGTGTAGGGGAAAGCCAGAGCAGGGGAGTCTGGCTTTGTCGCCTGAACACAATGTCTGCTTAGTTCTGACAGGCATAACCTGCTAAAGACCTAACACCTACGGTCTCTGAGAAACGGCAGCCCTGAAGGACAGGGAGTACCTTCAGGGCCTGCGTGCTTGGGGGTGCCACGAAGAAGGGCATGGGAGTGTAAGCCCCAGGAGGTTAGAAAGGGGTACCAGAGTTCTTTCTACCTGGGCACAGGGAAGTCTGCAGAGCCCCCGCCCATGGAATTCAGAGCCTGGGGCCAGTTGGTATAAATCCCTGGGCCTGCCAGGCGCCCCTGCCAGCCATCCCAAGCAGCACCTGCATCCTCTGGCAGCCTGGAGAGGCGGAAGGGAGCAACCCCCCACTTACACCCCTTCTCCCTCAGCCCCGGGATTAACACCTCTGGCCTTTCCACCCTCCCGTCTCCCATCAGGAGTGGAGAGTTGCAGAGGGAGGGTAAAAACTTATGTGTCCAAAACATGGGTGTGCAGATACACGCATTGGTATGTGTAGAAGCAAAAAGGAAAATCTGCAAGCCTAACTGGGTTAATGTGTGAAGTTGTGTGTGTGGGGGGGGGGTTGACTGAAAATAGGCATGGATGTGCAGCTGCTGATTCTGTATGGGAAGCTACTAGACTTTAGGTTTGTGTGTAAATTGCCTAAGGCAGAGTGGGGTTTAAAGAGACTGGATGATGGCCTGCAATTTGGGAAGAATTGAGAATAGGATGAAGACTGTATGTGTCCCCAAACCGAGGTAGCAAGGCTTTTGGAGGATTCCTGTCTAGAGACATGGGCAACAGAGACCGTAGACAGCATCTGAACAGGTTAAGGAGAGAGACGAAGGGAGAGGGAGAGAGAATTCTATTACTAACCAAGGGAAATGGAGTCGTGCACCTGAGCAATGGATGCCCCCCCACCCCCGACATCTTGACTTTGACTCTGAGATCTAGCACTGTGGAGCTCCAGGTCTGAGAGGGTAGGAGATGCCCCTCAGCCTGAAGCTGTGCGGATAACCAGGGTGGAAAGGGGAGGGGAGGGAGCCTGTGAGTCGAAGGCCGAGGATAAATATTAGGCCTGTAAGAGAAGGTGACCCTCACCCAGTGTGCTCAGTTCACCCTTCAGATTAAAAATAACTGAGGTAAGGGCCATGTGGGTAGGGGAGGTGGTGTGCGACAGTCTTGTCTCTCCTTCTGCCCATCGGCCCTTTGGGGAGGAGGGATGTGCCCAAGGACTAAAAAAAGGCCCTGGAGCCAGAGGGGCTAGGGCTACAGACCTTTCATGGGCAAACCTTGGGGCCCTGCTGTCCTCCTGTCACCTCCAGAGCCAAGGGATCAAAGGGGGAGGAGCCAGGAGAGAAGTGGGAGGGAGGGTCCCTCCAGATGGACTCCAAATTTAGGCAGCAGGCACCCGAAACAGGATATAAAGGAGCTGGAGCTTTGAGAGCCGTCAGACAGAGACTTCTCCAGCCCAGGTAAGAGGCAGTTGTGGGTGGGGGCTCTCCAGCCTCACCAGACTTGTTTCCACCTAGAAGGAGACTGCCTTCCCTGGGAGTGGGGTTCAGGTCAGTCAGGGATCTGCTAGGAAGCCTTTCCGCCAGCCTGGGAAGTTCCCTGGCAGGGAGGGGTTCCGCAGGAAACACCCGGCACCCCTTCCCTCACACACTGCCCCTTCCTTCTCCTCCTGCGGATACCTGCTCCCCTTGGTTTGGTTTTATCTTGCCTCTTGGTTTTCAGCAAGATCTGCCCTGATCATGCTACTCTGCTGTCTGTCTATCTGTCTGTCTGTCTGTCTGCCTTGCCTCCTTGTGTGCTCTTCCTTTCCCACCCATTTCTCACTCCACCTTTTTTTCCTTTTCCTTTTTATCCTCCCTTTTTTTTTTTTCTATGTCACGGTGCTGGGAATCAGACCCAGGGTTTCATGCACGGTAAGTAAGCGATCTACCAGCGAGCCACAGCTTCAGCCGTCCAGTGTCCTCTCTTATCTGCCTCCCTCCCTATCTTGGCCTGTTCTAGCCTAGTCAGGATCTCAGTCCACCTCTCTCTCCGCCTGCCCGCATCTGCTGCTCATCTTCCTGTCTGTCCGGCTGCACCTGGGTGGTGCCTCGTTCCAGCTGTGGTTCAAATTCTTCAGGATTCTCTGTGGAAGGCTTATCCAGGTAAGAATGCCCCCAGTTTCCCCTGCAGACAGCAGGTCATGATTCTCCCAGAAGCCAGGCGGCCAGACCTCTCTTTCTTCCCCCAGCGGCCCAGTACCCTCTCTTAGCAAACTCTAGCAACCCCAGCTTTGGGAAAGGGGTCAGGGCGGAGCCACCTGTCGTGGGGACTAAGGAGCCTGAGAAGAGGGTTCTGTTGCAGAGAACCTCCTTCAGATGACTTCAGAGTCAAGGAAAGCGGAACTCTTCAGGGTCGGGGAGGCAGGCACTTTTCATGGAGCGATGGTGGGAGAGTCACAGGAGCTGGTATAGAAGAGGCAGGGCAGGGGTCGGGTAGAACAGAGGAGTCTGCACACAGAAGCCTGGGCCCACACCAGGGATGACAGGTCCCTCCTATCCCCCTCGTCAGAGCTTAAGAGTGACAAGATGACGGATGCCCAGATGGCTGACTTTGGGGCAGCGGCCCAGTACCTCCGCAAGTCCGAGAAGGAGCGCCTGGAGGCCCAGACTCGGCCCTTTGACATCCGCACGGAGTGCTTTGTGCCTGACGACAAGGAAGAGTATGTCAAAGCCAAGATCGTGTCCCGGGAAGGGGGCAAGGTCACGGCCGAGACTGAAAACGGCAAGGTGCGTGCCACAGCGGCAAGATGGCGGTGGGGGGGAGATGGGGCGGGGGGGCCGGGGGGGAGGGGGGGGGGGGGGCCGGGGGGGAGGCCCCCCCCCCCCCGCGGGAGATGGGGGGGCAGCTTTGGGAAAGGGGCCGGGTGGAGCCACCTGTAGTGGGAACTAAGAGCCTGAGAAGAGGGTGAGAACACCAAGGTATGCTCTGCCTTGGGAACCTCAGCATCAGAACCCTCTCAGGGGACCTAAGCGGGTGCACCAAAGTGTCACCCAAGAGAGGCTCTCTTGCCAGAAAGGAGACCTGCACGGACGCTGTCTTCCTCATCAGGGAGGGCTGTAGATGAAGGACCCAAGTGCAGCATTAAAGGCGGCTCCCCTCTCTGGCAGCTACACCCCTCTTGTCTTTGCCTCAGCTTCCCCCAAGAGTTCACTTTCTCAAATTCCCTTCCCCTAAACCAAGAGCAAATTCAGACCGAGATGAATATAAAGGGCAGAACTTTGGAGCTGAGAGCTGAGCCCTGAGGCCAGCATACACCCAAGTGCCTCTTTTCCCTCGGTCTACCCATGAGACTCACCCCCCCCTCACCAGTAGGGTTCGGAGCTGTGTGTCTCACAGGTTTGCTGCCCTGATGTTGCTTCCCAAGGATGTGTGGATTGACAGCTACAACCCGCAAAGGTTTCTAAGCAGTCCTGGTTCAGCCAGCTCTGGTCACTACGAAGGCACAGCATTGAACGGTTAAGAGTCACCACCGATCCACTGTAAAAACACTTGAATCCCGGTGGCCAGATGGTACTGGCATCGGTGCAGAGCAAACCGATGCCAACTGAACCCCAACTATGACTGATGAAGAGCACAGAGTTGGGGTGTTCAGGAGGCAACCCAAGAATCACACACGACACAGTGTACACAGATTCTGGAGCTGCTAGTCCTCAGCTTTGCCTTTATATATTTAAAACACGGGCGCAGTAAAGAGCCGATCACTGGACAGGGTCGGAAGCTGGCAAGAGAAAGGAACCCTAGAATATCTTTAGAGCACGGGCAGGAAAATCACCTGGGGCTTGAGTCCTAGGGGAGTCAGGGGCAGGAAGCTGGGATCCTTGCCACCTAAGAACTAGGCGAATGATGCCAAGAAGGGCTGTGTCCCGGGAAGAGAAAGAGCACAAGGCTGGCAGACGGGATCTTGACAAGAGCCCATGGGACAGTGGTACCCATCCTATCACCCGCTCTCCTTCTCTAGACAGTGACTGTGAAGGAGGACCAGGTGATGCAGCAGAACCCGCCCAAGTTCGACAAGATCGAGGACATGGCCATGCTCACCTTCCTGCACGAGCCCGCTGTTCTGTACAACCTCAAGGAGCGCTACGCGGCCTGGATGATCTATGTGAGTGGCTGCCACACCCTGCAGAGGCCTCCACAGGCCGGGGGACTCACAAAAACGGGGTAGAAAAGCTCCCAAAAGGCCCCCTTAAGCTGCAGAGTGAAGGGAGACAGCTGACGTGGCCGGGGATGCCTCTGACGGCCCCGACTGCCGGTCCTAGGCTCCCCTTATCAACCACACACCGGCTTTGTCTTCTGCTCAGACCTACTCAGGCCTCTTCTGCGTCACCGTCAACCCCTACAAGTGGCTGCCAGTGTACAACGCTGAAGTGGTGGCTGCCTACCGGGGCAAGAAGAGGAGCGAGGCCCCGCCCCACATCTTCTCCATCTCTGATAACGCCTATCAGTACATGCTGACGGGTGAGACTGGTGCCCGGGCCTGTGTCCCCCCCCAATCCCTAGCCCCCACCTAGCCCCAACCCATTGCCTCTCCTCTTCTCTCTTCCAGATCGGGAGAACCAGTCCATCCTCATCACGTGAGCAAGCTCTATGCCTCCACAGGGGTTGTGGGTGGGGATGCCCAGGCTGACCCCTGGGGTACAGGTGGGAAGGAGAGCCTTCCAGGGTATAATTGCAAGAGTATGGGGGAACTGGGCTCTTTTTAGAGGGCAAATCTCAGGGGGTGCTGGGCTCTGGTGGGCTGAACTAGGAAAGGAAAAGGGTGGAGAAATTTGTATGAACAATAGTGGGATTCCTGGGTTCTGATTGTCACTTGTGGCCTCAAGTGGAGAATCCGGAGCGGGGAAGACTGTGAACACGAAGCGTGTCATCCAGTACTTCGCCAGCATTGCAGCCATAGGGGACCGTAGCAAGAAGGACAATCCTAATGCAAACAAGGTGAGTGTGGGTCACAGGCTCAGCAGAGGAGATGCAGGGGGCAGAGCAGGGCTTGTGAGTGTGACTACAGATCCTCCCGGCAGGACTCACGTGCTCAGAGATCTGTGTGTAGAACAGGGCTTGTGAATGTCAGATCCTCCCGGCAGGACACACGTGCTCTGAGATCTGTGTGTGGTCTGAAGACTCACCACCCGTCCAACCCCACCCACTCCTGAGGATCAGAGTAGGCATCCAGCCAATCAAAACCTTCTAGAAGTGAATAGTAGATGAACCCCTCGAACTTCTGCTCCTTCTACAGGGTACCCTGGAGGACCAGATTATCCAGGCTAACCCCGCTCTGGAGGCCTTCGGCAACGCCAAGACCGTCAGGAATGACAACTCCTCCAGATTCGTGAGTGATCCTGGACCACTACCAGATGGTCTCATCCAAACTTGTCAGGAAAACGGGAGTTCTGTCCTGCCAACAATCAACATATTTGATTGATCGTGTCACCCCTGAATTTGGATATCATTAAGCACATGTGTATGCACACACACACACACACAGAGCAAACCCTTCTGACCCAACCTGGCTCCTTGAGTTCTGGGAACCCAGGAAAGAGATCCAAACTGTCCATAGATGTGGCAGAGTTGATTTGGGCCATATTTGAAATCTCCGATGAGCATTTCCCAAATGTTTACACTTTGGTCTTGAGAGGAAAGACACACTCTGGGGCCAAAAGCCTGAACTTCTACAGGCTGAGCAAGTCACCAACTTCCCTGAGCCCAAGCCCTTCACCTGTGAACCAGGGGTAACGGCTTCTACCCCACAGAACACTGCCAGGTGAAGTGGGGCGAGGTGACAGCCACAAACCAGGCTTTGACACGGACTCAGCCTGGCTGCTGCTCTCCCCGCAGCCTCTCACGGGTATCTGGGAGAGAGCCGTCTTTTCTGAGTTTTGCTGATGCTAAACTACAACGCCAAATAGACCATTTACTTCTAGAATCATCCAGGGCATTCTGGGTTGGGCTAAAGTCCAAGATGTGATTCCATGTTTCTGCGCAGTTCCTTCACCCTGTCTGGTCTACCCACAGGGGAAATTCATCAGGATCCACTTCGGAGCCACTGGAAAGCTGGCTTCTGCAGACATAGAGACCTGTGAGTACCCTCCACGCCTGCTCCCTTCCCGCTGCACAGCCCCATCTCCTCTCTCCCTCTCTTCTGCCTAGATCTCTGCCTACTCGTGGCTTTACTATTCTTTACTGAAACCAGTCTCTCCTGGGTTTCTTCACCACGATGTGGGCGCCTCTTGCTCTGATCCCTACCCTTTTGCTGACTCACCTCTTTCCTCTCACCTGCCTACCCTCCTCTTTTCCTCAGACCTTCTGGAGAAGTCTCGGGTGATCTTCCAGCTCAAGGCTGAGAGGAACTACCACATCTTCTACCAGATCCTGTCCAACAAGAAGCCGGAGCTGCTGGGTGAGGCCAGCCTGACCACTGCCCATGTCCTCCCCCGAGCCTGCCCATGGGGCTCCTCCCCGGCTCTGTCCAACCTCTCTTTCCCCTTTTTCCTCTGCCCCTCTCTCCCTCCTCCCTCCTCCCTGCTGGTCC
>CABHPQ010000015.1:0-19371 GCA_902168405.1 Peromyscus aztecus
GAGCGCACAGCCAGGGCCAAGGTGGAGAAGCTGCGCTCAGACCTGTCCCGCGAGCTGGAGGAGATCAGCGAGAGGCTGGAGGAGGCCGGCGGGGCCACGTCGGTGCAGATCGAGATGAACAAGAAGCGCGAGGCCGAGTTCCAGAAGATGCGGCGGGACCTGGAGGAGGCCACCCTGCAGCACGAGGCCACAGCCGCGGCCCTGCGCAAGAAGCACGCCGACAGTGTGGCCGAGCTGGGGGAGCAGATCGACAACCTGCAGCGAGTGAAGCAGAAGCTGGAGAAGGAGAAGAGCGAGTTCAAGCTGGAGCTGGATGACGTCACCTCCAACATGGAGCAGATCATCAAGGCCAAGGTGGGCCCTCTCGGCTGCCTCCCCCTCTAGTTCCCCTCCATCTGCCTCCAGCTCCTGTCTTCTTCCTTGGCTGCTCACTGTCTTTCTCCTCCTTCCTCTATGCTGTTGTATGGTTGCCCCCTTCCTTCCCACGGGTCCCTCTCCATTTCTTCCTCAGTTGTCATCCTCACCCCAATTCACTCCCTTCCTGCCCCTGCTCTGTAACTCCCTCCTCTCTTAGGCTAACCTGGAGAAGATGTGCCGGACCTTGGAAGACCAGATGAATGAGCATCGGAGCAAGGCTGAGGAGACCCAGCGTTCTGTCAATGACCTCACCAGCCAGCGGGCCAAGCTGCAGACAGAGAACGGTGAGCCCCGGGGCTGGAGCGCCACGAGCCCAACCTCCTGAGCCACCCCACCTTGGGTGTGCATGCCCCCTCATGGGCCCACAGTGTCTCCAGAGAATGGAGCCTAGGGGCTCGGGGACAGGTTGAGGGTGGGGAGGGGTTGAAGGTACCTTGGTGCCCCCCCCCCAGGGGAGCTGTCCCGGCAGCTGGATGAGAAGGAGGCGCTGATTTCCCAGCTGACTCGAGGCAAGCTCACCTACACCCAGCAGCTGGAGGACCTCAAGAGGCAGCTGGAGGAAGAGGTCAAGGTGAGGCCTGGACTCTGCCTGGCCCAAGCATGGCATGCACCACCTGCCCTTGAACCTGCGTCTCTTTCTTTCCTAAGAGTGAGGCTGATCTGGTCCACAATTCTCTACAAATTCTAAAAAGAAACAATAGCCCAGCCTTTCCCAAGTGTCTTTTAAATCTGTTCCCCAGGCTGAGAAGAGGCACTTTGCTCTCCTGTTGCCAAGCTGGGGTGGGGGTGAAGAGGCAGAGAGGAAATTATCCAAGGCAGTGGTTCTCGACCTGTGGGTCGCGACCCCTTTGGGGTTGAACGACCTTTTCAGTGGGGTTACATATCAGATATTCTGCATATTAGACTTTGACATTACAATCATAACTGTAGCAAAATTACAGTTTTGAGTAGTAACGAAAATAATTTTATGGTTGGGGGGGTCACCACAACATGAGGAACTGTATTAAAGGGTCACGGTATTAGGAAGGTTGAGGACCACTGGTCTAAGGAGACAGCCTTCTTGGGTGCAGATATGGGGTTCAGGGACAGCACAAAGGGTTTTAGGATTATGAGACAATCTGAGAGCTGGAGAAGGAAAGGAGCCTATGCCTAGCACAGTACTGAGTTCGTGAAAAAGAGACAAGAGTGTGAGTTCTTAAAAACCCCAGGGCCAGGGCTGCAGCTGAGTCAGTAAAGTACTTGCCGGATAAGCATGAAGATGGTTGGACCTGAGTTCAATCACCTACGTAAAAGCTGGGCATGGCGGCACTCTTTTTTTTTTTTCTTTTTCTTTCGAGACAGGATCTCTCTGTGTAGTTTTGGTGCCTGTCCTGAATCTCGCTCTGTAGACCAGGCTGGCCTCGAACTTACAGAGATTCTCCTGCCTTTGCATCCTGAGTGTTAGGATTAAAGGCGTGCACCACCACCGCCTGGCATGGTGCACTCTTATAATCCCAGCACCAAGAAGGCAGAGGTGGGGAGATCTCTGGGACTGACTGGCAGCCAGCCCAGCTAAATTGGTGATCTTTAGGTCTCAGAAACAGACTTTGTCTCAAAAAATGTGGTGGACAGTGTCTGAAATGATACCCAAGATTGACTTCAGGCCTCCATATGCAACCACAAACACCCAACATCCTCCCCACAAAATCCCAAAGCTCAATGCTAATCTACCTCTTATAGATTGGTGAAATCTATAAGATAGATTCTATAAGAAATAGAAACATCCTGATGTCTCTGTTTGCACCTATAAACGCAATGGATGATAAGATCTGCTGCAAGGACTGTTGGGCAATGGGCACAAGGACTTTCTTTGTAAACAGTGTGGCACTGTTTTACTATTTAGGGTCATTCTAGCTCAGAAAACCACTCCAGGTTCATTGGAGACCTGGAAGTAGATGTGGCCAAGGGAGCGTGTTGAGACTGGGGTAAAGGTGTGCCGGGAGTGACCTTATGGAAAAAGCTGACCCACTTCCTTGGTGCCCACCTCTTCCCAGGCCAAGAATGCCCTGGCCCACGCACTGCAGTCAGCCCGGCATGATTGCGACCTGCTGCGGGAACAGTATGAGGAAGAGACAGAGGCCAAGGCCGAGCTACAGCGTGTCCTGTCCAAGGCCAACTCAGAGGTGGCCCAGTGGAGGACCAAGTATGAGACGGACGCCATCCAGAGGACAGAGGAGCTGGAGGAAGCCAAGTGAGTCCTGGGCGGGCAGCCCAGTCTGATGCTCAATAGAGCCCACAAGAGGGGACTCTTAGTGTGTGACAGCTCAGGAGGGCCCTGCCCCAGCCCCGCCTCCTGCTCCTCTCAGGGAAGCTTTTTGCTCGCGTTATGTTTCTCATCCGAATATAAGACGAACAAAAGGTTTGTCTGAGGGCTGAGTGATTCCCACCTGGGGTAGGGTGCCGCAGGGAATGGTGACTGCAGCCGAGAAGAAGGGAGCCTCATGGTCTCCACTGGTGCTATAATGTCTTCATGCTCAGCTACCAAGATCTGCCTGCCAAGTGCTCAGCCTCTGGAGCCAGTCCTCAGGCTTTTCTGGATGCTTCTGGGTTGTCAAGGAGAGTCTTTTGAAAGGCTCACATGGTTTCCTCTTGTCCAAATCTACCTCCTCCATTCTCCCCATCCCTTTCTACCCTGCCACCCTTCCTAATTCCCCTGGACAGGAAGAAGCTGGCCCAGCGGCTTCAGGATGCAGAGGAGGCCGTGGAGGCCGTCAACGCCAAGTGCTCCTCACTGGAGAAGACCAAGCACAGGCTGCAGAACGAGATCGAGGACCTGATGGTGGACGTGGAGCGCTCCAATGCCGCCGCTGCTGCCCTGGACAAGAAGCAGAGGAACTTCGACAAGGTAGCCTCAGGGTGGGGCTGTGGGCAGTGTGCATGGTGATGGTGGGGTCTGTGCCAGCTCAAGGCCAGAGCATTCTCCTTGGAGGCAGGGGAGGGAGGGGCCTGGGGCAGCTCTGGTCAGTGTGCCCCTCCCCTGCAGATCCTGGCAGAGTGGAAGCAGAAGTATGAGGAGTCCCAGTCAGAGCTGGAGTCCTCCCAGAAGGAGGCGCGCTCCCTGAGCACAGAGCTCTTCAAGCTCAAGAATGCCTATGAGGAGTCATTGGAGCACCTGGAGACCTTTAAGAGAGAGAACAAGAACCTTCAGGGTGTGTGAGCCGAGGGGCGGGGAAGGGCCACAGGGAAAGGTGGACCAAGTGGGATCAGACAGCACTCGAATACTGATCTTTCTGGTCCTCTGATCCTCAGAGGAGATCTCAGACCTGACTGAACAGCTGGGAGAAGGGGGGAAAAATGTGCACGAGCTGGAGAAGATCCGCAAGCAGCTGGAGGTGGAGAAACTGGAGCTGCAGTCCGCCCTGGAGGAGGCTGAGGTGAGGGTTTGACTCTCCCTGCACTCTCCAGTCTGCCCTGCCTTACAGGAGTCACCCTGACCCACGGACAAAAATCTATTGGCTCCCGTTCTTAGTAGAAGATCATGTACCCAGTAACCATGACTGCCTCCAAAGCTAAGGTTTTCACATTGGACAATGCCACGGTCCGATTTCAGGGCAGAAGGCTTGTTTCCCAGTTGGAATCTGGCCATCGTAACAACAGCTCACACAGCTGAGGAGGAACATGGGCTCCAGGGTCAAACGACCTGGGTTTGAACCCCGGCATGAGACCGTCCGTGTGCCTTGCTGTCCTCATCTGTGAGGTGGAATTAATAGTACCCCTCATAAGATTGTGCGCATGATTATTATTATGAAGGTGAAGCGAGATAACACAGTCAAGAACTTGTTAAATATTAGCCGCTGTTACTGTGCATTGCTAAGAAGCTGGGACAGCCCCAGACTGGGGCTACAGAAACATAAACCTTTTCTATGATTTTTTTTTCTTGGTGGGTCAGGAACTCCTGCTGTGTTAGTCCCAAAGGTCTGGTGACTGAGAAGTCAAATTCTTTCCTTTTCAGAGGAAGGTCCAGGAGTCAGGAGGCCCTAGGCGTCCAGTACTTCCTCTCCCACAGCAGTCTGGGTACAGGGCCTGTTACCACAGCTCCTTTCTTGGCCACAGCCTGGTTAAAGTCTGTCATCCTCTCATCCCCGACATCCCACCTAATTCAGCCCTGATTACCCACCTTTGACTCCTCCCCACTTGCCAGGCCTCCCTGGAGCATGAGGAGGGCAAGATCCTCCGAGCCCAGCTGGAGTTCAACCAGATCAAGGCAGAGATCGAAAGGAAGCTGGCAGAGAAGGACGAGGAGATGGAGCAGGCCAAGCGCAACCACCTGCGGGTGGTGGACTCCCTGCAGACCTCCCTGGATGCAGAGACGCGCAGCCGCAATGAGGCCCTGCGGGTGAAGAAGAAGATGGAGGGCGACCTCAATGAGATGGAGATCCAGCTCAGTCAGGCCAATAGAATAGCCTCAGAGGCCCAGAAGCACCTGAAGAATTCCCAAGCCCACTTGAAGGTAACAGGAGCCGGGGGGCCTCAGAGGTGGTGAGTACGCGTGTCCGGAAAGATGCTAAAGGTCTAGGACCATATCATTCTGACCCAATCTTGTCCGATCTTGGAAGCTTAGCAGGGCTGGGCTTGGTTCACACTTGAATGAGAGATAGTAAAGGACAGGGAATCACAAATACGAGAAAGTAGAAGCTGCATACTTGAATGAGAAATAGTAAAGGACAGGGAATCACAAATACGAGAAAGTAGAAGCCGCATACCTCCTGGATTTGTAGGTGTGAGGAACAGTGCGCTCTGGACCAGTCTAGCCTAGGACTAGAGAATGAGATAGGTACTTATCTCACTGTTGACAAGAGGCTGTAGGATGGGGTGGGATGGGGTGTGCCAGACCCCAAATGGGAGGTTCTGATGGCATGAAGTCTGGACCCTTTCCCTTCACACTTTCTCCTCAGGACACACAGCTCCAGCTGGATGATGCCCTCCACGCCAATGACGACCTGAAGGAGAACATCGCCATCGTGGAGCGGCGTAACACCCTGCTGCAGGCGGAGCTGGAGGAGCTGCGGGCTGTGGTGGAGCAGACCGAGCGATCCAGGAAGCTGGCAGAGCAGGAGCTGATCGAGACCAGTGAGCGGGTGCAGCTGCTGCACTCTCAGGTGAGGGGGTGCCCTGTGCAGAAACCCACTGGGTGTCAGAGACCGGGATAATTTTAGAGCAAGTCAAGCAGGATTGCAAAGTATCTCACTTCTTGGGGTCAACTCTCATCTGTTAGTAGCAGCTAGGAGAACTAGTATCTTGAAGAGGAATAGGCTCAGAAACGAAGGACGTTGTGACTGAGCGGTGATGCCTGTGAGTCACAAATCTGGGGGCCATGGACTGCATTTTGTCACCTGGTGTTCTTGATCAAGAAGGCAGCCTCCAGCTTGATTTGTAAAGACAGGAGCTCGGGAATTTTGTTTTTTTTTTTGTTTTTCGAGACAGGGCTTCCCTGTGTAGTTTTGGTGCCTGTCCTGGACCTCACTCTGTAGCCCAGGCTGGTCTCAAACTCACAGAGATCCACCTTCCTCTGTCTCCCGAGTGCTGGGGTTAAAGGCGTGCACCACCACCGCCCGGCGAGCTAGGGAATTTAAAGATGTGTAGCTGGGGCTGGAGAGATGGCTCAGCAGTCAAGTGTGTTTACTGCTCTTTTGCAGACCCAAATTTGGTCCCCAGCACCCAAGTCAGGTGGCTCACAATGTCCTATAACTCCGACTCCAGAAGCCCTGATGTTTTCGGCCTCTGTGGGCACCCCTGTACTCACATGTGTATATTCACACATGCACACACATATACCCAGACTTAAAAAAGAACATTTTGAAGAACCATAACTCATCTTCCTGCCAGGCAAACTGTGGGGAGTTCAACACTTTATACACTCCCATTGTGTCTGGTTCTACTCGAAATGAGTGTGCCAAACTATTGCAGTGTCTTGTGGGTGTGATTTTTGCTCCATAATTCAGCCTATGTGTAAATGACACCATCCACTGACTGTGTCTTCTTCAGCAAGGTACACTTTTCTCTAACTATAATCATTTCTAGTTAGTTTTCCTTAAAATCTTTCCATTTCCCTAGGAACACTGCCCTGTCCCGATACACAAACGTACTACTAAAGCACTCAAGGGTGAAACTCCAGACCTTGGGCTGTTTGGAGCCTTCCTTCAGAGCTGAGTAATTTCCTGGACCATATCCATTCCCATAGGGAAAGGAAAAGTAAGGAATATCCTGAAAGCTAGGCTTGTTTAATTTTTATTTGTGCGGTATATATGTGTTCATGTGTTCACGTGTGTAGAGGCCGGAGGTCAACAATGGGCGTCTTCCTCTATGGTTCTCCATCTTATCTTTTGAGATAAGGGAGAGCTGGATGCTCACCAACTGGCTGGACAGGCTGACGAGCTTCATCTGTCTCTAAGCTCCCCGCACTGGGCTTACAGATGTGCGCCACTGCCACGCCAGCTTCCACATGGCTTCTGGGATCTGAACTCAGGTCCTCATGTTTGTGTGGCAGGTGCTTCACTGAGACACCTCCCCAGCCTTAGGTGGCTGCTGCTGCTGCTGCTCCCTCTTCTTCAGCTTCTTCTTCTTCTTTTCAATGACCCCTTCTAATTTTCTCTGAACAAAAATATGGAACCAAGCAATAAAGTGTGTAGAGACTCATAGAGGTTTCCTAGTGAGAACTTACTCAGGATCCAAGAATCTGAGTTTGCTTTACCCAGCAGGGCTGCATAAGGGGATGATGGTAACGGGCGTGGTTGCCAGGTGTTTGGAAGGGTCTGCACTTGGCTGTGCAGTGTGCTTTGATCTACCAAAGGGGAGGTCTTTTGTCCCTCCCCTTGGCATTGTTATAAAAAGCCCTTTTGAAGAGGCAGAAGGGGCCGTTGGATTTTGATCTAGGTCCTCCTGAAGCTACCCTGTGTTTCTGTCTTTCTTCTCTCCACTATCTACAAGTTTCTTATTCCTCTCTCCTCCTCACAGGAACCCTTTAAAAGGTGGGAGCTGGCCTCCCACAAAAGTGTGTATTTGATACTTTTCTCTATTCATATCTAGAACACCAGCCTCATCAACCAGAAGAAGAAGATGGACGCAGACCTGTCCCAGCTCCAGACTGAGGTGGAAGAGGCAGTGCAGGAGTGTAGGAACGCAGAGGAGAAGGCCAAGAAGGCCATCACAGATGTGAGTCCCCTACCCTGCCTACCCACTCCAGGCCAGCATCTCCCTAGCCTGCACAGTGAGCCCACGAGGACCTGAGCAGACCACGTGCCCTCCTCTCCCATGCACAGGCCGCCATGATGGCAGAGGAGCTGAAGAAGGAGCAGGACACCAGCGCCCACCTGGAGCGCATGAAGAAGAACATGGAGCAGACCATCAAGGACCTGCAGCACCGGCTGGACGAAGCAGAGCAGATCGCCCTCAAGGGCGGCAAGAAGCAGCTGCAGAAGCTGGAGGCCCGGGTTCGGGAGCTGGAGAATGAGCTGGAGGCTGAGCAGAAGCGCAATGCGGAGTCTGTGAAGGGCATGAGGAAGAGTGAGCGCCGCATCAAGGAGCTCACCTACCAGGTTGGCGCAGAACTGTGGTCACAGCCCTTGCACAATGAAGCCACAGTGAGGAACAGCCAAAGGGAACAGAGAGGTGTTGCTCCTTCTTCCCAGCCAGAGTTGGCATGCAGCCCTGGGATGTTCTGCCCTCTGCCCTGTCATGACTTTGTCCCCTGGCCCAGACAGAGGTCAGCGGTTGAGCCCCACAGCCTGTGTGTTCCACCTTGACATGCACCCTCAGTCCATCCACAAGAGATATGCACAGACGGGCACAGTTTCAAACAGCACTGCCCTTCCCCAGAAGAAAATTTATAGCCAGGCTTGCTACCAAAGACACCAGAGCCATTCAAATAAGTCTCCAAACTTTTCAGGTACCCCAGGCAATATAAACCCAGCTTTCCGTGGTGCTTTGTAGAGTGAGACTCTCCATTAGAATTTGTGTGTGTCTCAGTCTAGCGTGCTGCGCCCTCCAAGCACACTTTGTCCTGAGGCTAGATCAAGTTCGTGTTAGTCCATTGTTGCAGCCCAGGAAATTCCATCACGCTCACAACCCCAGAGTCACTCCCCGCACATGCTGGGCCAGCAGCCAGTGGATTTGTGTTCTGTGGTGTTCCGGGGCCTTCGGGAGCCTGCTCCCTGGTCACTACACTCTTTCAGGAATCCCATTAGCTCATTGGATTCTTTCTTTATGTAATTATTTAAAATATTCACATTCCCAGTGAGCTTAGTGGCACATGCCTATGATCCCAGTACTCAGGAAGCTGAGACAGGAGGATCATGTGTTTGAGACTAACCTGGGCTGCATAGAGAGTCCATGTCTCAAAAAGATGCTCCTTGGGTGAGAAATTATAAGCAAATTCAAATATTCTGTGAGGTCCAGAGGGTAGCACTGGTTCAGAACGTAGCATTGAGATGCAGAAGTCAAGAGGAGCCAGGGTGGGGTGCTGCCTCCTAGGACTGTGCCCTCTCACCTCTGACCCTCTCCTGACCTCCAGACAGAGGAGGACAGGAAGAACCTGCTGAGGCTGCAGGACCTGGTGGACAAGCTGCAGCTGAAGGTGAAGGCCTACAAGCGCCAGGCCGAGGAGGCGGTGAGTGACCGTGCTGGGGTTGAAGCCTGGAGGAGGGACCCGGGGTACCAGCCCCCAAGACTGGAAGGCTAAGAGACCAGGTCCTTTCTCACCCATCCCCTTTATCCGCTCACAGGAGGAGCAGGCCAACACCAACCTGTCCAAGTTCCGCAAGGTGCAGCATGAGCTGGATGAGGCAGAGGAGAGGGCGGACATCGCCGAGTCCCAGGTCAACAAGCTGCGGGCCAAGAGCCGGGACATTGGTGCCAAGGTGGGTTCCCCCTCTGGACCTGACTTGGCACCTCCCACAGCAGATACAACTCCTCTGTCGCTTCAGAGAGTGCTATTTCGTTTATTCCCTAACCGAACCACAAAACCCCAAAGGCTAAGGTGGTTGAGTTCCCAGTGACTTCTAAGGTTCTTCGTGATCTCATTTTCAGTGATTCTGGGAATCCCAGATCAAGAGGAGTCAGAAACCCTACGCAGCTCCAATTTATATACACCCATTAGCTCCAATTCCCCCCAGTTACCAGCTCTTTTTTTTCCCACTTCGTTTTGGCTCCTAACCTTAACACTCAAATGTGAAAAGAATATCCCATGAACTACATTGATCTCACAGAGGCAGCTTGCCTCCAGCCTACTCAAGAGCCCTTTCCTCCAGAACTTTCCCCTTCTAAACTGATCCCTGGAAATACATCCATGGCTACACAGAGGCTTCCAACAGATCACACAAGGGTCTCCACCCCCCAGGTGCCCTAGTTCCAACTCCAGTTTCCATGCCCTGTCCCCAGAATGCCAGCCTTCCTAGAGCTAATTTGGGCCTTTTTTTTTTTATTTCAAAAGGGCCTGAATGAGGAGTAGATCTTGAGCTGCCCCGTCCTAAAGGTGCCTGTGAAGCCCTCAGACCTGGAGCCTTTGTAACAGCCCCTTAGGAGGAAGCCGAATAAAACAGTTATTCTTGAAGCCTCCGTTCTCTTCTTCACTGACTTCCAGCCCTGGGGCTCTGGGGTGGGGAGGCAGGGCTTGCAAGAAGGAGAGGCATCTTCAAAGGCAAAGGCCTTCCCCCAAGACCCTGGGAAGCTCTGAGTCTTCCTGGTGCAGCATTGGTCCACGGATCCCCCTCCAGCAGAACCTAGCAAGAAGTGACACACCTCTCCCTTCAGCCTGTCCCCAGGTCCAGTGCCTGTCAGGTTGAAATAGCATCTAGAGGAGCCTCCCAACTCACCTGGAGCACTGAGCCCATCTGCCACACACTTACATGCCAGTTCTAATCAGTACCCCACACTGATAGAACTCAGAGCTGGACCATGGGACGAGGCCCAGGATATAGGGGCTGACCAGTGACTTTTCAGTCTGAGGATGTGGTAATGTCCCCTTAGACCCCATCCTAGGTAGGTCTCTGAGAGGACACAGGATCACAGATGTAGTCACATGCCATTCTAAACATAGCCATCCACGGTGGCCCATGTCCCTTCCAACTAAGCAGGAGGACAGTAACCTTGGCCTACCTTTTTTTTTTCTTTCTCTCCATCCTCCCAGGACCCAGCCCCTTTATGGTACTCATTTATTCCCCTTCATTTTCTCTACTGTGACTTCCATTTGCAAGGCTTTTTACCTCTACAGCAGCTGGAAGATGAGGTTTGACCCATATGTGGCAAGCCATCTCCAGAAGAAGCAGGCAACAGAGGGACCAGATTTTGGAAGGAGGGGGGACTGATCGTGGAAGGGCCTAGAGGTAGAAAAAAAGAGCAAGCAAGTCCTCTCCAGTTAAGCAAGTCTAGTTCCCCTGGCATTCTCCCACAGCTGGGCTGCTGAGGGCAGGTTTAGGAATGTGGGTCTGGGAAACCATGGGATTTTAATCCATCTCTAGGAACCTGGTTCAGCCCTGGCCTGAATCTCCCCTCAACCATTCCCACAGACACATTTGTGTATGGCCTGACTCCTGTTCAACAACTCTCCCTGGTCTCTAATCGCTGAGAGCTGAGGCCGAGAGCATGGGCGCTGTACCGAGGATGGGGAGATTCCAATAGCAAGAGCAGCAGGTGAGGGAGAACAGAGGCTGTAATAAGGAAGGAAAAGGGAGAGGCCTAATCAGAACAAATGGGGAACCAAGGATGGCGTGAGCAGAGGCAACAGAATAGATGGGGAACCCAGGATGGCATGAGCAGAGGCAACAGAAAAGAAAGAGATCCTGGGCAGAGAGAAGCAGCAGAAAGAGCCCAGGTCCTCCACACTTCCTCTTTGTACCCTCACCCCTCTTCCCTCTCCAAAACCATTCCTCTCCCTAGAGCAGACTTGAACAGCAGTGAAGAGATCAGGAGAGTCAAAAGAGGATTACACTGGAAGAAGGAGGTGTGTGGAGAAGCCCAGGAAAGATAAGAGCCAGAGCCTAAAAGAGCAAGAGAGAAAGATACTGCAAGGTAGCCAGGGAAGATGCTGCAAAAGTAGCCAGGGAACATGCTGCAAAGGTAGCCAGGGAAGATGCTGCAAGGTAGCCAGGCTGGGGGCAGACAAGGGGCCAAGGACAGGTAGAACCTCCATAGAAGGAAGATGCTGAGAATGGATGAGGAGAGACGATGAAGAGGAGCCTGGAACAGAGATTCTGTAGGCACTGGAGGTGACACCGTAAAGGGGAAAACTCAGGCTACCTTTAGTTGTAAATCGTGGAAGCCAAGAAGAAGGGAGGCTGGAGAGAGCCGAGGAAGAACCTGGGGCAAGACACGGAAGCGAGGACAAGCCAGGCTGAGCACGCCACGAGATCAGCCCGCAGAAGGCAGAGAGCCCTGGTGTGAGCCCCCGGCACAGCGGAGGCGAGGTCTGGTTTTGCGACAGCGAACAGAAGGTAGACACAGGGACGGACAGAGACGTGGGAAGCCAGGTAACAAAGGGCTGGACTGCATCTCAAAGGCCAGCTCGGCCCTTGGGTCCCTCTCACCTGTGACCAGAGCGTCCATCTGTGTCCACATACTCCAGAACTTCCGTCAGACTGCCGGGCTGGTTTGGGAGGCAGCTGAAAAGAGTATGTGAGAGCCAGAGGGGAGAAGGGGGCCTAGGAAAGGAAGAAGAGAGCAAACCAGGCTGCACAAGAGGGCAGAGCCCAGAACTGAGTTAACTCTTTCCTTGTCGAATCTTCCATAGGAGACAATGGGAACTCCATGCCCACAATCTCCCATGAGCCCCCACTACCTATACCAAGTTTGGCCTGCTTGGCACACAGGGCTCCCTGAGGACAGAGCCTGGTCTTTGTCACTGGGACCTGACCCAGGCTGACCCAATGTTCTCAGTCCCTTATCATGTCCTCAGGACCTTGAAACCAGGCAGTGACATATTAGGCCATAGGCTAACCCTGCAGCACAGGGGCCTCAAGTGACCTGCGGTGACCCAGCTGCAGACAGGTGGCTTGCGTCGTCTTCAGAGAACAATCATTTGGCATAGTCACCTTCAGATGGGAATGCAGGGTTGGCTCGGGTCCCTCCCTTCAAGAGCACTGTACACAAGATCTAAGACCCCTGGAGAGAAGTGTATGTCCCTGAGCCCACGATGGGCCAGTGAACTGTCCTAGGGGCTGGTGACCTTGGGAGGATGCCACATCTCTAACTGAGAGTGCTCTACCCAGAGAAACTGACCGCTGTGTGTCCTAGCCACCTCCACACTCTAGAGCTATATTGAGAGGTGACAGTCGATAGGGTGGGAGCTGGGAGCTGGGCGAGTGTTCCTGGGTGTGAGGGTGTAGGGGAAAGCCAGAGCAGGGGAGTCTGGCTTTGTCGCCTGAACACAATGTCTGCTTAGTTCTGACAGGCATAACCTGCTAAAGACCTAACACCTACGGTCTCTGAGAAACGGCAGCCCTGAAGGACAGGGAGTACCTTCAGGGCCTGCGTGCTTGGGGGTGCCACGAAGAAGGGCATGGGAGTGTAAGCCCCAGGAGGTTAGAAAGGGGTACCAGAGTTCTTTCTACCTGGGCACAGGGAAGTCTGCAGAGCCCCCGCCCATGGAATTCAGAGCCTGGGGCCAGTTGGTATAAATCCCTGGGCCTGCCAGGCGCCCCTGCCAGCCATCCCAAGCAGCACCTGCATCCTCTGGCAGCCTGGAGAGGCGGAAGGGAGCAACCCCCCACTTACACCCCTTCTCCCTCAGCCCCGGGATTAACACCTCTGGCCTTTCCACCCTCCCGTCTCCCATCAGGAGTGGAGAGTTGCAGAGGGAGGGTAAAAACTTATGTGTCCAAAACATGGGTGTGCAGATACACGCATTGGTATGTGTAGAAGCAAAAAGGAAAATCTGCAAGCCTAACTGGGTTAATGTGTGAAGTTGTGTGTGTGGGGGGGGGGTTGACTGAAAATAGGCATGGATGTGCAGCTGCTGATTCTGTATGGGAAGCTACTAGACTTTAGGTTTGTGTGTAAATTGCCTAAGGCAGAGTGGGGTTTAAAGAGACTGGATGATGGCCTGCAATTTGGGAAGAATTGAGAATAGGATGAAGACTGTATGTGTCCCCAAACCGAGGTAGCAAGGCTTTTGGAGGATTCCTGTCTAGAGACATGGGCAACAGAGACCGTAGACAGCATCTGAACAGGTTAAGGAGAGAGACGAAGGGAGAGGGAGAGAGAATTCTATTACTAACCAAGGGAAATGGAGTCGTGCACCTGAGCAATGGATGCCCCCCCACCCCCGACATCTTGACTTTGACTCTGAGATCTAGCACTGTGGAGCTCCAGGTCTGAGAGGGTAGGAGATGCCCCTCAGCCTGAAGCTGTGCGGATAACCAGGGTGGAAAGGGGAGGGGAGGGAGCCTGTGAGTCGAAGGCCGAGGATAAATATTAGGCCTGTAAGAGAAGGTGACCCTCACCCAGTGTGCTCAGTTCACCCTTCAGATTAAAAATAACTGAGGTAAGGGCCATGTGGGTAGGGGAGGTGGTGTGCGACAGTCTTGTCTCTCCTTCTGCCCATCGGCCCTTTGGGGAGGAGGGATGTGCCCAAGGACTAAAAAAAGGCCCTGGAGCCAGAGGGGCTAGGGCTACAGACCTTTCATGGGCAAACCTTGGGGCCCTGCTGTCCTCCTGTCACCTCCAGAGCCAAGGGATCAAAGGGGGAGGAGCCAGGAGAGAAGTGGGAGGGAGGGTCCCTCCAGATGGACTCCAAATTTAGGCAGCAGGCACCCGAAACAGGATATAAAGGAGCTGGAGCTTTGAGAGCCGTCAGACAGAGACTTCTCCAGCCCAGGTAAGAGGCAGTTGTGGGTGGGGGCTCTCCAGCCTCACCAGACTTGTTTCCACCTAGAAGGAGACTGCCTTCCCTGGGAGTGGGGTTCAGGTCAGTCAGGGATCTGCTAGGAAGCCTTTCCGCCAGCCTGGGAAGTTCCCTGGCAGGGAGGGGTTCCGCAGGAAACACCCGGCACCCCTTCCCTCACACACTGCCCCTTCCTTCTCCTCCTGCGGATACCTGCTCCCCTTGGTTTGGTTTTATCTTGCCTCTTGGTTTTCAGCAAGATCTGCCCTGATCATGCTACTCTGCTGTCTGTCTATCTGTCTGTCTGTCTGTCTGCCTTGCCTCCTTGTGTGCTCTTCCTTTCCCACCCATTTCTCACTCCACCTTTTTTTCCTTTTCCTTTTTATCCTCCCTTTTTTTTTTTTCTATGTCACGGTGCTGGGAATCAGACCCAGGGTTTCATGCACGGTAAGTAAGCGATCTACCAGCGAGCCACAGCTTCAGCCGTCCAGTGTCCTCTCTTATCTGCCTCCCTCCCTATCTTGGCCTGTTCTAGCCTAGTCAGGATCTCAGTCCACCTCTCTCTCCGCCTGCCCGCATCTGCTGCTCATCTTCCTGTCTGTCCGGCTGCACCTGGGTGGTGCCTCGTTCCAGCTGTGGTTCAAATTCTTCAGGATTCTCTGTGGAAGGCTTATCCAGGTAAGAATGCCCCCAGTTTCCCCTGCAGACAGCAGGTCATGATTCTCCCAGAAGCCAGGCGGCCAGACCTCTCTTTCTTCCCCCAGCGGCCCAGTACCCTCTCTTAGCAAACTCTAGCAACCCCAGCTTTGGGAAAGGGGTCAGGGCGGAGCCACCTGTCGTGGGGACTAAGGAGCCTGAGAAGAGGGTTCTGTTGCAGAGAACCTCCTTCAGATGACTTCAGAGTCAAGGAAAGCGGAACTCTTCAGGGTCGGGGAGGCAGGCACTTTTCATGGAGCGATGGTGGGAGAGTCACAGGAGCTGGTATAGAAGAGGCAGGGCAGGGGTCGGGTAGAACAGAGGAGTCTGCACACAGAAGCCTGGGCCCACACCAGGGATGACAGGTCCCTCCTATCCCCCTCGTCAGAGCTTAAGAGTGACAAGATGACGGATGCCCAGATGGCTGACTTTGGGGCAGCGGCCCAGTACCTCCGCAAGTCCGAGAAGGAGCGCCTGGAGGCCCAGACTCGGCCCTTTGACATCCGCACGGAGTGCTTTGTGCCTGACGACAAGGAAGAGTATGTCAAAGCCAAGATCGTGTCCCGGGAAGGGGGCAAGGTCACGGCCGAGACTGAAAACGGCAAGGTGCGTGCCACAGCGGCAAGATGGCGGTGGGGGGGAGATGGGGCGGGGGGGCCGGGGGGGAGGGGGGGGGGGGGGCCGGGGGGGAGGCCCCCCCCCCCCCGCGGGAGATGGGGGGGCAGCTTTGGGAAAGGGGCCGGGTGGAGCCACCTGTAGTGGGAACTAAGAGCCTGAGAAGAGGGTGAGAACACCAAGGTATGCTCTGCCTTGGGAACCTCAGCATCAGAACCCTCTCAGGGGACCTAAGCGGGTGCACCAAAGTGTCACCCAAGAGAGGCTCTCTTGCCAGAAAGGAGACCTGCACGGACGCTGTCTTCCTCATCAGGGAGGGCTGTAGATGAAGGACCCAAGTGCAGCATTAAAGGCGGCTCCCCTCTCTGGCAGCTACACCCCTCTTGTCTTTGCCTCAGCTTCCCCCAAGAGTTCACTTTCTCAAATTCCCTTCCCCTAAACCAAGAGCAAATTCAGACCGAGATGAATATAAAGGGCAGAACTTTGGAGCTGAGAGCTGAGCCCTGAGGCCAGCATACACCCAAGTGCCTCTTTTCCCTCGGTCTACCCATGAGACTCACCCCCCCCTCACCAGTAGGGTTCGGAGCTGTGTGTCTCACAGGTTTGCTGCCCTGATGTTGCTTCCCAAGGATGTGTGGATTGACAGCTACAACCCGCAAAGGTTTCTAAGCAGTCCTGGTTCAGCCAGCTCTGGTCACTACGAAGGCACAGCATTGAACGGTTAAGAGTCACCACCGATCCACTGTAAAAACACTTGAATCCCGGTGGCCAGATGGTACTGGCATCGGTGCAGAGCAAACCGATGCCAACTGAACCCCAACTATGACTGATGAAGAGCACAGAGTTGGGGTGTTCAGGAGGCAACCCAAGAATCACACACGACACAGTGTACACAGATTCTGGAGCTGCTAGTCCTCAGCTTTGCCTTTATATATTTAAAACACGGGCGCAGTAAAGAGCCGATCACTGGACAGGGTCGGAAGCTGGCAAGAGAAAGGAACCCTAGAATATCTTTAGAGCACGGGCAGGAAAATCACCTGGGGCTTGAGTCCTAGGGGAGTCAGGGGCAGGAAGCTGGGATCCTTGCCACCTAAGAACTAGGCGAATGATGCCAAGAAGGGCTGTGTCCCGGGAAGAGAAAGAGCACAAGGCTGGCAGACGGGATCTTGACAAGAGCCCATGGGACAGTGGTACCCATCCTATCACCCGCTCTCCTTCTCTAGACAGTGACTGTGAAGGAGGACCAGGTGATGCAGCAGAACCCGCCCAAGTTCGACAAGATCGAGGACATGGCCATGCTCACCTTCCTGCACGAGCCCGCTGTTCTGTACAACCTCAAGGAGCGCTACGCGGCCTGGATGATCTATGTGAGTGGCTGCCACACCCTGCAGAGGCCTCCACAGGCCGGGGGACTCACAAAAACGGGGTAGAAAAGCTCCCAAAAGGCCCCCTTAAGCTGCAGAGTGAAGGGAGACAGCTGACGTGGCCGGGGATGCCTCTGACGGCCCCGACTGCCGGTCCTAGGCTCCCCTTATCAACCACACACCGGCTTTGTCTTCTGCTCAGACCTACTCAGGCCTCTTCTGCGTCACCGTCAACCCCTACAAGTGGCTGCCAGTGTACAACGCTGAAGTGGTGGCTGCCTACCGGGGCAAGAAGAGGAGCGAGGCCCCGCCCCACATCTTCTCCATCTCTGATAACGCCTATCAGTACATGCTGACGGGTGAGACTGGTGCCCGGGCCTGTGTCCCCCCCCAATCCCTAGCCCCCACCTAGCCCCAACCCATTGCCTCTCCTCTTCTCTCTTCCAGATCGGGAGAACCAGTCCATCCTCATCACGTGAGCAAGCTCTATGCCTCCACAGGGGTTGTGGGTGGGGATGCCCAGGCTGACCCCTGGGGTACAGGTGGGAAGGAGAGCCTTCCAGGGTATAATTGCAAGAGTATGGGGGAACTGGGCTCTTTTTAGAGGGCAAATCTCAGGGGGTGCTGGGCTCTGGTGGGCTGAACTAGGAAAGGAAAAGGGTGGAGAAATTTGTATGAACAATAGTGGGATTCCTGGGTTCTGATTGTCACTTGTGGCCTCAAGTGGAGAATCCGGAGCGGGGAAGACTGTGAACACGAAGCGTGTCATCCAGTACTTCGCCAGCATTGCAGCCATAGGGGACCGTAGCAAGAAGGACAATCCTAATGCAAACAAGGTGAGTGTGGGTCACAGGCTCAGCAGAGGAGATGCAGGGGGCAGAGCAGGGCTTGTGAGTGTGACTACAGATCCTCCCGGCAGGACTCACGTGCTCAGAGATCTGTGTGTAGAACAGGGCTTGTGAATGTCAGATCCTCCCGGCAGGACACACGTGCTCTGAGATCTGTGTGTGGTCTGAAGACTCACCACCCGTCCAACCCCACCCACTCCTGAGGATCAGAGTAGGCATCCAGCCAATCAAAACCTTCTAGAAGTGAATAGTAGATGAACCCCTCGAACTTCTGCTCCTTCTACAGGGTACCCTGGAGGACCAGATTATCCAGGCTAACCCCGCTCTGGAGGCCTTCGGCAACGCCAAGACCGTCAGGAATGACAACTCCTCCAGATTCGTGAGTGATCCTGGACCACTACCAGATGGTCTCATCCAAACTTGTCAGGAAAACGGGAGTTCTGTCCTGCCAACAATCAACATATTTGATTGATCGTGTCACCCCTGAATTTGGATATCATTAAGCACATGTGTATGCACACACACACACACACAGAGCAAACCCTTCTGACCCAACCTGGCTCCTTGAGTTCTGGGAACCCAGGAAAGAGATCCAAACTGTCCATAGATGTGGCAGAGTTGATTTGGGCCATATTTGAAATCTCCGATGAGCATTTCCCAAATGTTTACACTTTGGTCTTGAGAGGAAAGACACACTCTGGGGCCAAAAGCCTGAACTTCTACAGGCTGAGCAAGTCACCAACTTCCCTGAGCCCAAGCCCTTCACCTGTGAACCAGGGGTAACGGCTTCTACCCCACAGAACACTGCCAGGTGAAGTGGGGCGAGGTGACAGCCACAAACCAGGCTTTGACACGGACTCAGCCTGGCTGCTGCTCTCCCCGCAGCCTCTCACGGGTATCTGGGAGAGAGCCGTCTTTTCTGAGTTTTGCTGATGCTAAACTACAACGCCAAATAGACCATTTACTTCTAGAATCATCCAGGGCATTCTGGGTTGGGCTAAAGTCCAAGATGTGATTCCATGTTTCTGCGCAGTTCCTTCACCCTGTCTGGTCTACCCACAGGGGAAATTCATCAGGATCCACTTCGGAGCCACTGGAAAGCTGGCTTCTGCAGACATAGAGACCTGTGAGTACCCTCCACGCCTGCTCCCTTCCCGCTGCACAGCCCCATCTCCTCTCTCCCTCTCTTCTGCCTAGATCTCTGCCTACTCGTGGCTTTACTATTCTTTACTGAAACCAGTCTCTCCTGGGTTTCTTCACCACGATGTGGGCGCCTCTTGCTCTGATCCCTACCCTTTTGCTGACTCACCTCTTTCCTCTCACCTGCCTACCCTCCTCTTTTCCTCAGACCTTCTGGAGAAGTCTCGGGTGATCTTCCAGCTCAAGGCTGAGAGGAACTACCACATCTTCTACCAGATCCTGTCCAACAAGAAGCCGGAGCTGCTGGGTGAGGCCAGCCTGACCACTGCCCATGTCCTCCCCCGAGCCTGCCCATGGGGCTCCTCCCCGGCTCTGTCCAACCTCTCTTTCCCCTTTTTCCTCTGCCCCTCTCTCCCTCCTCCCTCCTCCCTGCTGGTCC
>CABHPQ010000020.1:0-13522 GCA_902168405.1 Peromyscus aztecus
ATTAAGAATCTCTGAGGTACAGGGCAGGTGGTGGAGCCTCTGCCTGGTCTTTCAGGCTCCCATTGTTCTGTGGTGCTCCATGCCTGAGATGACAAACCTTATGTCTCTGAGAATCCAGTGGGTGCCATAGAATCCTTATCATGTGCCCTGCCCATTCTCAATTGTATGAACACTTGTGTTTGTGAACTTGTTGAATTTCTTTGATCTCAAGCTGAAGAAGCAAAGGGGAGAGAGGGAAAGAGAAAAGGAGGGGGTGGGGATGAGAGACAGAGAGGACAGAGAAAGAGGAGAGACAGAGGTTTTGCTCTGTAGCCCATCATCTTCCTGCTGCAGGTTCCCAAGTGCTGCACTTGCACACATGTGCCTCCATGTCTGGCTCATATAGGACCCTTAACACCATCCAGTTGTTAATCTAAGAGTCTTTGTAAACAGTGCCTTCACCCTCAGTGCAGTCCTGTGACATGGGTACCAGTCCTTCACATGAGAAAGGAGAGAACCCTAAAGATGTTACATTACACATGTGTACACATACTACTATTCTAAGTGGATTCTTAAGTGGAACAAAGGAGTCTGGTAATCTAACAAAAGCTAGAAATCTATCATAAGTGACCAAGAGACACCAAACAACAGTTTTTCCCACTTTATGGTTGATTTATTGTATAAATGTTTCCATGCATGTGCATGTGTGCTATGATGAGTGTGTATGCATTTATGTCAAAGGACAGACTTTGGGGGTGAGTTCTCTCCTTCCAGCATGCGTGTCCAGGGGATTGAACTCATGTCCTTAGGATTGATGGCAGGCTACTTTCCATGCTAAGAAGTCTCACGGGCCCTTGCACCAATTCTTTATGGTTTGGGAATCTCTTAATGTTTTCGAATTGCAGGTTAAAGGTCAAACTCATTCTTATTCTTTGCAATGTGCAGGGTTGTCTGGGTTATGGGATGGGAGAGTCTAAAGGTTGTATACTGCCCTGGGGCTCACATGGCTCATCCTCTGTGCCCACAGGAAAGCGAATTTGTCTTGGTGAAGGCATTGCCCGCAATGAGTTGTTCCTTTTCTTCACCACCATCCTCCAGAACTTCTCCGTGTCCAGTCCCATGGCTCCTGAGGGCATTGACCTCAGTCCCAAGGAGAGTGGCTTTGGCAAAGTGCCCCCAGCATACCAGATCTGCTTCTTAGCCCGCTGACTGGGCTGAGGTGGCCAGGTGTCTCCACTCCTGTTGAGAATGGCCCCATCTTTCTGCTTCTGAGAGACCTGCTGGATACCAGGCCCTGGGTCACTGCTTCCTTCCTCCTTCCTGCAGCTTTTGAAAAGGTGGAGGTGTGTTCTTCTGCCCTGTGAATGGCACTGGGGAAATCAATCAAGTGCTTTTCTTGATGTGTGAACAGAGAGATTTCTGGAGGTCACATCTCATACTGAGTCACTCCCAACAACCACAGTCCCCTTGTGTCAGCTCCTGGTGATCCATGATCTATAGTGATGGACTCTGTATATAATCTGAATTCTGTGTCTATACATTTGCCTAATATGTATGGCTCATGTCAACAGAATCACATAGTGTGTGATCTTTTGCATCTGGTGTCTTTTCCTTCACACACTCTAGGTCCCTGTGCTTTGCAGGCCACAGTCACAAACCTTCCTGGGCTTTTCTCGTGATCTTTCTCAGCCAAAAGCACAATTACCTTCTTTCCTGTGTTCTACCAGCAGAAGGTGTGGTCCTGATTTAGGCTGGGTCTTCCTGATTCTAAGAATCTGATAAGAAATCCCTCACAGCATGCCCAGCAGCTTGGGTTTTAGTTCATGCCAGATGCAGTCAAGTCAACGCTCAAGAGCAGTCATCAAAAAGCCAAGTTCCCTGATCTCCTGGCTACTTTTACATGTGACATCTTGATTGTCTGGTAACTAAGGTTCTTTTCAGAAAGGCTCCTGGATGCAAATTTCATCACATCCAGGCCAAGTTGTTGAAGGGACAACCTGTTGCCTGCTCTGGTTTGAGAACCTTGAATAGCAGATGGCTGATGCCAGGCATTTAATATAATGGAAGTGTAACAAATAAGTAAATAAACAACTCAATAATGTCACAACATGATTCACTCCATAAATTTGCCCAATATGCAGCCAGACCTAGTCTCCCTAATTTCTGTCACTCCCTTCAGATGACCAGAGGAAATCCTCGTCCCCAAACTCTCCAGACTGACCCAGTTCTGTGAGTCATCTGCTCTTGCTGTCTTGTCACCTTCTGACAGAAGTGTCTGGGAGCCACCCTTTGAGCAGTGTCCCCTGAAACTCAGCCTCTACACACCACACTGCTGGGACAAGCAGGTGCTTGTGGGAAGTGTCATTTATTTACCATCATCACCTAGGAAGGTGTCTCTGGGCAGCCTTTGGCCAATCAGCAGGCAGCTCTCAACACACCCCTAAGATACCAAATTTCCACCTGGGTTACCAGATGCCTGCAGCCTAGGAAGAGTTACCAGGAACACAGCCAAGGTAGATTCCTGGCACACTCTCTTCCACCAACCACAGAAATAAGACAACAAACAGGACAGTGTGTCTTCAAGAAAAATGGGACTGTGCTACATGCCAAGGTAGGGCCATGGCACTCTGGCTTCTCCTGAATCTTCTAGTCTGGATCTGGGGTGGCTACAGCTCAAGGGCTGTCTCTTTTCTGCCTTTGCTGGAGAACATTTTGCAAACAGACCCATGAGCTACTCAAATTCTTTTAAGGGGTGAGATTTGGAGGATGTCAGGATGAGGAGGTAGGAGGTGGGAGGAAGGAAGTGATACTCACAGGCAGCAAAGAGTTGCAAGTCCATGGTTAAATAGGCATATATAAATCAGGTTGGTAATTCTCTTCCAGCTGTGCTGTGGCACTAGAGAAGCTTCTAGGATTGTGATAAGGAGGAATAGTGGGAAGGTAGCTAAGGACTTAGGTTCTGGTAGACATAGTGTGGTCTCTATCCTGGAGAGCAACATTTTCCTGTGTGGAGCCCGTGAGTCTCATCAAATCCAAAGTTGAGAAGGTTCTCAGAAAAGCTCGGACCATGGCCTCAGGGAGGGACTTGAGAGATGGTCCCATGAAACCACAGAACTCAAATTTGGATTCTTCCCTGATGAGACCCAGACAACACTGGGGAGTGTGATCCAGTGAGAGGAAGGATCCATCACCAGGGTCAGCTTGTGAAGTCTGGGCTCTGCCTTGTAGCCAGGAGGAGAATATGGGGAGACTGTCACAACCTACATGGGTCTCAGACTGTTCTAGTCCTGGTAGCTATGAAGGAATATGGGAGGCACTAGTGGATCAGGCTGAGACTTTCCCTGGCCAAGGGCTCATGGCCATCATTGATCCTTATTCCAGGAAATGGTGAATGGGAAATGGTCCTAAGGATACTGAGAGGGAAGATCCCACCCAAACTCATTCTAAGGTATATTTTTAATTGTTATTATTTTATTTTGTGGTCAAAAGCCTTGGAGTTTCCTCAAGGGGTTCTGTCTGACCACCACAAAGGACTTTGTACCAGAAAATGGAGCATGGAGGTCAAAATCAAGGTGGAGGATCAGGATCTGCTGGTGGAGCTTTGGAAAATCTGAGCTGAGTCCCAGGTGTGTGTGCAGGAGGTCAACATGATGAAGCCACAGAGATGGACATTGTGGTTGCTAAAGATCCAGAAGAGCAATGTAGAGACTCATTCAGGGGTAAGGGTGGGTTTGACAAGTGAAAGATCCAAGGATACATTTCAATGTAGAACCTTCATAGAAAAAAATTAGAGCTAAAATATGTGATACTAGAAATAGTTATCAGAGACACAAAGTATCTGGGTGGGAAGGACAGATGGATGTGAGACTAACCGGGATGTGGTAGTTTGAATGAGAATAACCTCCATTGGCTCATATATTTGAATACTTGGTCCCCAGTTGGTAGAAATGTTTGGAAAGTATTAGAAGGTGTGGCTTTGATGGAGGAAGTGTGTCACTGGGGATGGGCTTTGAGGTTTCCAAAACCCATGCCTTTCCTAGTTAGCTCTCTGTCTGCCTCCTGACATGGATGAGATGTAAACTCTCAGGTACTGCTTCAGCACCATGACTGTCCATCTGCTTCTATGTTCCTGACGTGGTGGTCGTGAACTCACATCTGAAACTGTAAGCCCCAGTAAATTCTGTTTTTCCTCTCTAAGCTGAGCTAATCATGGTGTCTTAGCAGAGCAACAGAAGAGAAATCAAAACATAAAAGGCATAAAAGGAGCACACACTCTCAGAAAGTCAGAGATGAGACCAGAGAGACACAGATGCACAAGGAGTCACACCATGACTAGAGAATAATAGACACAGCAAGGTTTCAGAAGGACAGGCCAACCTGAAGATGGCACCAGCCATGTGAGAGTCAGCCAGAGGGACAATGTAAGGGAATGAGACCAAGACAGAGGGTACAGTACAGAAAGGTGGATACGATTGACCAGATTGGCATAGACTTTTGAAAAGTCTATGACTGAAATCTGATCCTTATGTAGTCAAGAATGACCTTGAGGATCCTGAGATTGTGTGTGCTCATTGTCACACTCACTTGATGCAATGATGAAGGCGAAATCCAAGTTGACATCTATGCATGGAATGTATTGTATCAACCGAGCCCATCTCCAGCAGGTTTTGCCCTTGAATGTGTATGCAGTTCTGTAGATGTCAGTGTTGTCAGAATGGCTGGCTCTACTTCAGTTTCTCTCCATCTTTCTCTTCCTGCAGATGACTCAACATGGCCTTCCAGGTTCTTCATCTGTCATCATCTCCTTTGTCAAAATGTCAAGATAAGACACAATCTCCTGCCATAGAGAATAAAGGTTCTCTTCCAAGACACAGACATGTATCCAGCTTATCCCCAATTCATATATGTTAGCTCTCCACATTTATACTAGTTTGTAGTTTACAATTGAATGATGACTAACAAGTTGGTAAAATAGGTGTTAGACCATGGGCAAGGCTTTAATTCAATTTAAAGTTGTGGGTATTTGGATAGAATGAATACCTTTTATTTGAGAGAGCAGGATGTGTATTTTTAAAAGGAGAGGAGCAGAGTGCTAATTGTTGATTATTCCTTCTAAAATTGTTTTTTTTTTGGTCTTTTTTTTCCCAGAGCTGAGGACCGAACCCAGGGCCTTGAACTTGCTAGGCAAGGGCTCTACCACTAAGCTAAATCCCCAACTCCTCCTTCTAAAATTGAAGTTGAAATTCAAATGCCAATATAACTGCATTAAGAAGTGAGATGTGAACTGGGGAGGTGGTTCAGCAGTTGAGAGTACTTTCTATTCTTGCAGAGAACCTGGGTTCAGTTCCCAGCACCTACATGGTGCCTCAAGCCCTCTACAACTCTAATTTGAAAGCATACAGTGTCTTTTTCTGACTTCTTGGGCAGCAGACATGCATGTGCTAAACATATGTAAATTCAGATGAAACACTCATACACACAAAATGAAAAGTAAAAAAGAATAAAATGACAGCATGAAATTCTTCAGCTTCATAATACCTATTCTAAGTGGATAGATCTTCACTGAGTTGTATAAAATGTGGATCTAGTCAATTTCTTTGTGCTATATTTTATTACACGGTTAATTTAATAAAGCAACCAAAGAAGAAATGAGATGTTTAAAATGTGATTTGTGCTTTGCCTTTACATTACATTTTGCTTGTGGAATGTTCCGTACCAGCTTACTTATTATTATATCAGTTGGTGTTTAGTTGGTGGAGATTTTTTGGAAGTTGTAAATTATTTGAAATTTGGTTACATGTTATTTACATTGGGCTAATATTCATAGCCAGTCTCTCTCTCTCTCTCTCTCTCTCTCTCTCTCTCTCTCTCTCTCTCTCCCCCCCTCTCTCTCTCTCATGAATTTCTTTTTTGCTAGTGATATGTGATCCTTCCTATGTCAAAGCTGAGGACCAAATTACTAAAGAATTTCAAACTGGGAACTCAATGGTGAGTTTTATTACATAACAACCCAACTCCTGGTACTGATTTTCCTCATTAGCTGCTTTGTCATGTGGTTAAATATCTGCTCAGAAGCAAGTATGAGGAAGGATTTATTTGAGGTCAGTTTCAAGACATGAAGGCAGGGCAAGTGAGCATCTAGGTTTGTTTTGGGTGCATGTGGCAGGTGGAAAGAGGAGAGAGGAGGGTGTGGGGAAGAGGTTCCCTCAAGTAACCTACTTCTTTCTGTCAAGTCTGAGAATATCCTAAAAATACTGTTAGTTAGAGATCAAGCATTCAAAAACCATGGATTCATGGGAGATATTTTACACTCTAACCATGACTGTGAATGGATTGTTGTCATTTTCACAGGAGTGTGTCATCTATAGGAGTGTTTAGTCTGCTTTTTAACTCTCTTAGTCTTGGCACATTGGATTGTCCTGTGTCATATTATAATGCAGCAGCAAATGTCTCACCAGACATCAGTGTGGTGTTCTTGGAAATAACTGTTTCTAGAAGCACAAATTTAAAATGTCTACTAATTATAACATCCCAGCATCTGTATTCCACCTCAGTAGAAACAGAGTAAGAGAGTCTCAGGATCCTGCAGCTCAGAGTCTGCAGGGGACAGAGACACTTTCAGAGAGAGAGATGGATCAGGTTCAAGGTCAGAGAGCTCCAGGTGCTAAGAGTCAGCCAGAAGGAGGAGGCAATCATCAGTCTCAGGGATCAGAGACTCAGCGGCTCCAGCTGCTCTTCTGCCAGGCTGACGCCTCCCTCTCCACCTGACTGCTGAGCCTGATCACTTCTGTGTCTCTGGTCTCTGTACTTCTGCATTTTCTGCCATCTGTGGCTGTCACAGGTCAGAGAGCGAAACGGTAACTCTCGAGAGGTCACACCGGCACTGGGGTTGGTGTATGTACAAACGCAAGAGATTCACACAGTAACATGCACCTCTACTCCTGTCACTCAAGTCACACCTGAAACTAAGAACATACAGAGTAGCCCCACAATGCAAGAATGAACTTGTGAGCCACATGTGTTGCCTCACACCTTGAATCTCAATATTCAGGAGGCAGAAAGAGGATGTTCTCTGACTTGGAGGCCAATATATTTTACAGAATCATTTCCAGGACAGCTGAGACTACACAGAAATCCTGTCTTAAAAAACCAATCAAGACACACCCTCTCACACACACATGTATGCACCATCACACATACAACACATATCTAGAAGAACACATAAAAGCTCACACGTGCACATTCACATAAGAAATATCCCTCCACATATGCAGCACACACAGGCCCATGCCTGAGTAAATAATCAGACAAACCTGAGCTGAAAGTGCACACTCACCGCCAGAAATCAAGATGCATTACTCCCAATGTTCTTTTGTCCTGTGTTCTGTTTCATTGTCCTTGGCAGCATCTATGGACTAGAGAGTGAGCAGGTCACCAGCAGCCCAAACAGGAAGTATGACTGCTCACATTTCTGGACAATGATGAAAAGGAGGCGGGAACAGCTCAAGTTGCTTAACTGGTTGGAGAGGCAGGTTCAGCATAAAATGTCTTGCTGGAGTGTACAGTGAAGTCCACAGTTGTCAGATCGTGACCATGGATCCCAGTGTCCTGCTCCTCCTCACTGTTCTCTCCAGCTTTTTGCTACTCCTGGTCAGGGGCCACAAAAAGGCCCCTTGTCAACTCCCACCAGGACCACGTCCCCTACCCCTCTTGGGGAACCTCCTACAGATGGACAGAAGAGGCCTCCTCAACTCCTTCATGCAGGTGAGACATGCACAGGGTCTGTACCCTATTAGCTTAGCCCCATATTTACTCCTGGAGATCATTCAGCAGGATGATCAAGGGACTCTTTCCAGGCAAAAGGTTCAGGTGGGAAAGTTGCTGAGTGAAAAGTGAGGTGCTGATTGGTGATGGATGGCACCCAGATCAACAGTTGAGTCCTCACTATGTCAAATTCATGTGGGTTACAGTGCTTGGGGTGTGAAAGGTGTTGGGGTGTTGAGGTGTGTGCAAGGGTTTTCAATTTTCCTCTTTGGTGCTTCTTTGTTCCAGAAGAGAAAGAAAAATGTCAGAGGCATCCACAGATAAGGTTTGCTTCTGCCAGCACAAGGGATTAGCCTGCCTTGTTCAGGAGCAAACTGGAGAAGAGGCAGGTCAGGAGGTGGGGTAGGTAGGGAGTGTTTATCAGTTAAAAATACTATGAACCCTCCAAACAGCTGAGCCTGGCATATTTACCAACTTTCACAAGTGAGATTTCATGTTTAATTACCACTTGTTTATTAATAATCAATTAGCATCCTTGACTGCACTTCCCATTTAGAGAGCTGATTTAGTGGCAACAACCCTAACTTCTGGTACCCCTTGGTTGTTATCAGATCATCCATCTGGATCATTTGTGTATTCATTTATTTTTATTTAGCTTTTGCGACTCATGATCCTCCAAGTTTCATATAATATCTTTGATCTGATCTGTGTATTTGTTGCTTAAGATTCGTGGTGTGATGCTGCCTAAAAACATAAGTAGGTCAGGCTGGCTTCAAATTGGATGTGTAGCCAAGGATGACCAGTGATTCTCTGGCCTGTACCTCCACAGTGCCAGGAGTATAAACGGGAGTTGCCTTTCCTCCCTACTCCATAGTACTGCTGTACTGATCAGGAAGTCTAACCAATCAGTGCAGACCCTGGCTATGTGGGGAATTAACCCTTCAATCTTAGGTCCCCAGAAGAGGAAGGGTTGCCAGAAGTTGAGGTGCCTTTTCACCAGTCTATGCCTAATTGTTTTCATAGTGTAACAACAATGCATGTGTGGGTTAACCACAGCCATCATGCCCTTATGCTTGGTAGCTTCGAGAAAAATATGGAGATGTGTTCACAGTGCACCTGGGACCCAGGCAGGTGGTCATTCTGTGTGGGACAGAGGCCATAAGGGAGGCTCTGGTGGACCAAGCTGAGGCTTTCTCTGGCCGTGGATCATTTGCTGTGGCTGAGCCAACTGTCCAGGGATATGGTAAGATATGGGACAGGCTGGAGTGGAAAATGTGGTCCAGGATGGTGGAACCTGAACTGTGGGGAAGGACTCAGGTTCTTTGCACCTACAGTGTAACCTACCCAAGTTTCCCCTACTCTCTTAGGTGTGATCTTTGCCAATGGGGAACGCTGGAAGACCCTTCGGAGATTCTCTGTGGCCACCATGAAGGACTTTGGGATGGGGAAGCGAAGTGTGGAGGAGCGGATAAAGGAAGAGGCCCGATGTCTGGTGGAGGAGCTGCAGAAATCTCAGGGTGAGTCTCTGAGAGTGGGTATAAAGGAAGATGGTGATACAGAGACCTGAGTGCACAGCCAAGGAAGATAAAGAGACACACAAGGGTAAAGAAACAGGCAGACAGACAAACATACACATATACAGTAATGCATATAAACACACACAGAGCATGAGGGGGATCAAATATGGACAGTGGTGTAAAGAGAGAGAAATACAAGGATGGGAAAGAAACATGAGGTATAGTGTGTCTGCAATGACTCAGAAATATGTACTGACTATGATGATCATGGTTTTTCAGAAAATCAGTCTACGAATTAATTTTCTTTGTCAGTTGGGTATGACTGGTACACACTTGTCCTTTCAGAACTTAGAAGGTGAGGCAAGATGCTCATGAGTTCAAGGCCACTCCTGTCTACATTATGAGGCCCTGCCTTTGGTGTGACTATGGCTGAGTGCAGGTTGCTTCTGGCCCCAAACACAATGGGCGTGGTCATGCGTATTTGTAATCCCAGCACTCCAGAGGTAGAGGAAAGAGGCTGAAATTTCCAAGGTCATCTTCTACTGCATGTAGAGTTCAAGGCCAATTTTGTTTAACCTTTGTTGTTGCCCCCACCCCCGTCCATGGTCTTATCAAAGATGACTGTAGACCCTAGGTATAAAAGGGAAGGGAGCTGGAGGAACTGCAGACATGTTCTAAGCAGGGAACTGTGTTTTCTTCCTTGTGATTGTGCTGGTGGGCAGCAATGAGTACAAAGGCTGATGGGAGTTTGACTTTGGTTGAACACAGAGTCACATCTGGAGACATTAAGGTTCTTTTTTATATAATTTATTTTATTTTATTTTACAACATAATTCAACTTTACATATCAGTCATAGATTCCCCCGTTCTCCCTCCTCCCGCCCCGCCCCCTCCCCCCCCTGGCCCACCCCCCATTTCCATCTCCTCCAAGTTTTTTATTATTAAGAGATTTTTCTATTCATTTTACATATCAACCACAGATTCCCCTGTCCTGCCTCTTCCCACCCCACAGCCTTTCCCCACAACGCATCTCCCATTCCCACCTCCTTCAAGGCAAGGTCTCCCATGGGGAGTCAGCAGAGCCTCTTACATTCAGTTGAGGGAGTCCAAGCCCCTCCTCCCTGCACCAAGGCTGCACAAAGTGTCTCACCATAGGCACTAGGATCCAAAAAGCCAGCTCATGCACTAGGGATAGGTCTGAATCCCACTGCCTGGGGGCCCCCTAAACAGTTCAAGCTAAAAAGTGTCCCACCTATCCAGAGGGCCTATTTCAGTACCATGAGGGCTCCTCAGCTATTGGTCTACAGTTCATGTGTTTCGACTAGTTTGGCTAGTTGTCTCTGTACTTTTTCCAATCATGGTCTCGATGTCCCTTGCTCATAGAAACCCTCCTCTCACTCATCAATTGGAGTCCTGGAGCTTGGCCTGACACCCGACCACAGATCTCTGCTTCTGCTTCCATCAGTCACTGAATAAGGGCTCTATGATGACAGTTAGGGTATTCAGACATCTGATCAACAGAATAAGTCAGTTCAGGTACCTTCTCGACTATTGCCAGTAGTTTATGGTGGGGTAATCCTTGTGGATTCCTGGGAACTTCCCTAGCACTCTGTTTCTCCCTATTTCCATAAAGTCTTCTTTTATCATGGTATCTCTTTCCTTGCTCTCCCACTCAGTCCCTGTTCCAGCTTAACACCCTGTTTTCCTATGTTCTCACCCCCCATCCCTTGCCCTCCATTACTCCCCTCACCCCCAGTTTGCTCATGAAGATCCCATCTATTTCTGCTTTGCTGGGCGATCCGTGCATCCTTCCTAGGGTACTACCTGCTAGCTAATCTACCTGGAGATGTGGGTTTCAGGCTGGTTATTCTTTGCTTTACATCTAGTATCCACTTGTGAGTGAGTACATACCATGTTTGTCCTTCTGGGTTTGGGTTACCTCACTCAGGATGATATTTTCTAGTTCCATCCATTGGCCTGCAAATTTCATGATGTTATTGTTTTTCCACTG
This sequence comes from Peromyscus aztecus, assembly GCA_902168405.1. Classification (NCBI taxonomy): domain Eukaryota; kingdom Metazoa; phylum Chordata; class Mammalia; order Rodentia; family Cricetidae; genus Peromyscus; species Peromyscus aztecus. The sequence goes on from CABHPQ010000020.1 coordinate 11,272, forward strand.
CTTAGTATGCCATTGTGTATATGTACCACATTTTCTTTATCCATTCATCGGTTGAGGAGCATCTAGGTGGTTTCCATGTTCTGGCTTCTATGAATAATGCTGCTATGAACATAACTGAGCATGTGTCCTTGTGATATGATTGAGCATTCCTTGGGTATATGCCCAAGAGTGATATAGCTGCATCTTGAGAAAGATTGATTCCCAATTTTCTGAGAAACTGCCATACTGATTTCCAATGTGGCTGTACAAGTTTGAACTCCCACCAACAGTGTAGGAGTGTTCCCCTTGCTCCACATACTCTCCAACATATGCTATCCCTATATCTTAGGTTTGGTCTTTATATGGTGTCCCAGAGTTCATGGATGTTTTGGGTTATGACTTTGTTGGCTTTAATGTTTTCTTTTACTGACAAATCTATTTCCCCTATCATATCTTCAATGCCAGAGATTCTATCATCCATCTCTCGAATTCTGTTGGTTATGTTACATATGTAGCTCCTGTTCATTTACTCAGAATTTTGATTTCCAGCATTCCCTCAGTTTATGTCTTCTTTATTGCCTCTATTTCAGTTTTCAAGTCTGAACAGTTTCCTTCACCTGTTTGATTGCTTTTTCTTGGTTTTATTGGCTTTCTTTAAGGGATTTATTGATTTCCTCCAATTTTTTGTTTGTCTTTTCCTCAATTTCTTTAAGGGAAATTTTCATTTCCTCTTTAAAGGTCTCTATCTTCTTCTCAAAGGTATTTTTAAAGTTGATTCCCTCTGCTTCTTCTGTGTTGGGATGTTCAGGTCTTGCTGATGTAGAACCACTAGGTTCTGGTGGTGCCACATTGCTCTTTGTGTTGTTGAATGAATTTTTGTACTGGAGTCTACCTATCTCTTCCTCCAATTGATGCAAACAGTGTCTGTGTCTGGGGGAGCACCTTTTGGTCCAATCAGTACTCTTGGTCCAATCAGAGCCCTTGGTCCAATGGGAGCTCTTAGTCCAATTGTAGTTGGTGGAGTCTGTATCTCAGGGAGCATCCCTGGTCTCAGAGGATGGGTGGGTTTGAGGGGGTGGAATTGGGCTTGTAGGTTAGAGGGTCCAGTGGGGGATGGTTGTAGTCAGGCTTGCCTGCAGAAGTCCTTCCTGCTGGCCTGAAACTGGGGCTGCATTTGGTAGTTGTATGGGGGTGCAAGTTGTGTCCCTTGACCTAAAGGCTAGAGGCTGAGATGATTGGCTAGGAGAACAAAGACTCATCTTTTGGTTCAATCAGACTTGACAGAGTTTGTGTCTGAGGGAGCAGCTGCGATCTCAGAGGATGGGTGAGTTTGGGGGTGGGGTGGGGCTTGTAGGTCTAAGGTCTGGTGGGGGATGATGTTAGTCTGGCCTGCCTACTGGAGTCCTGCCTGCTGGCATTCAACTGTGGCTGCAGTGGGTGGAGATATGTGGGTGCAGGTTTGTCCTGGGGCCTAAATCCTAGGGGCTGGGATGATCAGCTAGGAGAACAAAGACTCTCCTCATGGTCCAACCAGAGCTGGCAGAGTCTGTATCTTAGGGAGCAGCTGCAGTCTTGGAGTGTGGGTGGGTTTGGGGGTTGGGGTGGGGCTTGTAGGATACAGGGTCTGGTGGGGGATGGTGGTAGTCCAGCCTGCCTGCAGAAGTTCTGTTTGCTGGTCTGCAACTGAGACTTCAGTGGGTGAGGAAATGGGGGCATGGTTTGTGCCATTGGACCTAGAGGCTGGGGTGATAGGCTATGAGAACAAAGACTCCAACACCTTGAACTTCATTGCCACCTGCTGTTCCTCTGACACAGCCATTGGCAGATATACATGGGATCAGAGACCACAGACAAGCCAGCCCCAGGGTGAGGTGTGCTATTGTTGGACAGACAACAGCCCTCCAACCATGAGTGTCTATGACTGAACCTGACACACAAAGGTGGCAGGCAGCAGGTGCTGATGGCTTCTGGAACACCACAGAGCCCTGCAGTCAGAGAAGGGATAGCAGAGGGATGAGGAGAGTGCAGGGCTTGTAAACTCACACAGGCATTACCTGAATCCTTCTCTGAACCAATCCTGCCAGTAGGAGTTAGCCATCAGCTCAGCGTCAGAATGTTGTCCTAGGAGGAGATAAAGGGTGGAGACTGATTACAGACAATGGACCTCTTCATCCTAGCATCCTAGTCCCAGCCATGATTAGCTGAGTTGCCTTGGTGAAGGTAGTTTCCCTTTCTGTGTACACAAATAACATCCCATATTCTGTACAGTATT
>CABHPQ010000024.1:0-10566 GCA_902168405.1 Peromyscus aztecus
ATCACCTTATTCCTTCCCTTGCAGGTCCTTCCTGTAGACACCCATGGTCTGACTGTGAAATCAGGATGTTCCTGAAGGAGTGGAAAATAGTGGAAAGGATCCCTGGGCACCCAGGCAGCAAGATTTCCAGAAGAGCTGGGCTCTTTACCAGCGACTCAATGGGCATCCGGGCCTGAAGAAGAGCTGGGAAAGCTGTGTGGACCTGCTGCTGACCCTGCAGAATCTGCACAGCAGACTGTGCAATGGGAGAGGAGACTCCATTCCCTTGTTTTCTCCTTTCTCAGAAAACCTCTACAGCATCCTGGGCCACTCCCCATGTTAGTCTCCTCATTCCCCCACCAATTCCTCTAGAGTGTAGCATGGGCTGGGCTACCCTTCATGAGCATAGAGCAGAGCACAGTCTGGAGGGAACCCCCCATTCCCAGGGGTCACTACTGCACATGGTGAAAACAAACACTTGTCCTCTCTGTTTGTGTATTTCCTCTGTCACCCCAGGGGAGTGGACATTGGACGTGTACTGGGTGGACCAAGATTCTCAGGACACCCAGACCATGTCTTAGCACGATTCTCAAAGAGTGAGTGTGCCATGCTCACGAACTCTCTCCATTTCTTCTCTCTCTCTCTCAGGTCCTCTCTGCAGTGAAGGGTTTGGTAACCACCTGCATCCTGAGAACCCTCAACCTTCCAGGGAGCAGCCTGGGGATCATGGCATCCCTGTCCTTCTGCACAGCATCAAGGGAACCCATTGCCTATGATGTCCCAGGGAGATTCCCGTTTCTCAGGTGGGAGAACAGAATCACTGCTCTCCATCCTCAGCTCCACACCTACTTCCTGCCTGGGATCCAGGACTCTGGGGCCCCCAGCACGAGCATCCGTGGTCAACCTCTGATTAACACCCAGATTCTCAATAAAGACTAGTGGAGCTTATTGTTTCTTCTCTGAAAGCCTCAGGACCGTGCAGCATTGTGGGTTTAAGCTTCTTTCTCTACCTCATAACAATGAAAATGTAAAAAATAATAAAATCAATAAATGTCCTGAAGTAACGCTCTCCTGCCTTGTCCTTGTCTCTTGAGTGGGGTTCCTAAGTAAAGAGGGGTTATGGAATTGTTGTCAGAGATTCATTCTCTGGTGCCCTGGGACTTGCCCTCTGCCATCTCTCTCCATCTGACTCCTGGCATGGGGTCTCCTCTCTCACCAGGGCAACCTCTACTTCCATAGACCTGTGCTCCTGCCATTTTCACTCTTGGTCATTCTTGTTCAATGTCTCACAGCCTCAGTTTCTCCACAGTGCAATGCAAACTGCATGGAGCCGGGATGATGCTGGGTGGTATTGGACACACAAAGACAGTGGTTTATGCAGGCAATGGAGAAAAAATTCAGAGACTCATTCTTATATCAGGAAATACTTTTAGAATAGGAAAGAACACAAATAGGTTTGCGACTATGGTTAAGTAGTGGCTAGCTCTGCTCCCTGATCTCTAGGCAGGCTTTATTTGTCAGTGCACAAAGTTTATACAACAAAGGTCACAGGCCCGAGACACTCTGCCTAGCTCTGAAGAACTTTTGTGGACAGTAACGCCCATCTTTCATGCAATTCTCCTGCCTCTAAAGATATGGCCACACTTCCCATTCCATGCAACATGGGTGGAGGTGATGGTTCTGTCTGTTCATTTTGCAGGAAAAAAATTAGGATATGAATTAGATGATTGGTTACAGGGACCCATAGCTGTAACATTCATAGAAACCAGCCTTCTACCACTGAGTACAGGACAGTCGGGGTTGCCATCTTTGTTCCTGTTGATTTCCTTGCTGCTTCTTCTGTTCATTGGTCACAGCAAGACCGGGCTTTGCTCCTCATATCAGGCCAAGCTTGAGCTTGATGGGCAGTCCTGTCTGGTCTCCAACACCCACTGATCCCCTCAACTCTAACATCTGAGAGCTGGAACTCCAGATGTCAGCCTCAACAGACAGTTTCGTCTTTTTAAAAGAGGGTCTCAGGTATGATGCATTGTTGGTCTTGAACTCCAACTGTAGACCAGATGGCCTGAAACATACTCTGCCTGACTGTCCCTGCATTCTGGGTTATAGGTATTATGAGGAGCTTTCAATGTCTCTTCTTTTGTAATTGTCTTCTTTGGACACAAATTCTCTGTGTGCAGCACCGGCTACCCTTGACTGAGCTCCTCCTCACTCTATTATGGGCATTTGACCTGGAGAACATCTCTTAATTTTATTTATTCCTGTACTTTGAGAGTGTAATGCAGCCTAGGCTGGCCTCAGACTTACCATCAATCCAAAGATGATGGTGAAGACCCTGTGCTCCAGCCTGTATATAAGAAGAGCTGGGATTCAGGGCATCCATCATCCTGCCCACACCTTCGTTGCTATCCCTTCCTTCATTCTCTCTTATGTCTTGGCCCCCACAACCCTTCTTTTACTTTTAATGACCCACAATCGCTCTGAGGCCATACTATCCTGGAGCTCAACTGTCCATCTCAAGGTAGTCTTGATCTTAGGCTGATCCCCATCCCTCTATCTGCCCAGGGCTGGGAACACAGTCTTCTACTGGATTTTCAGTTTTTGAGACATGGTGACATTAGATAGCCCAGGGTTGGCCTATAATTCAGAATCCAGCCCCAAAGAGTTCTCTTCCGAATTTACCCTTTCTCAGTGCTAAAGATTACAGAAGCAAATCCAGATGTTCAGCCATTCATGTTTTGACCTTTTTCTTTCTTTTAATTTATGAACTTTTTGTGTGGTCTTTTTGTTTAACTCAGGCTGGTTCTAACTGGTGATTTCTCTCAGCCTCTCCTACCCAGGCTGCCATACTTTGTGTTTGCAGAAGAGACTGGAATTTCAGCAGCTGCACAGGCACTGACAGAAGAGAATGGAAATCAAGAAGCAGGGAGTCCCTCAGGTACCAACTCCCAATGCTTATTTCAGGTTGGGGAAAATATTCTGTCCCATACCCTCCTCCCCAGACAGATAGTCTAGGGTTGACAGTGCTTGTCTCAAGATTACCCACTGCCCACAGACCTGGGGGTTTGGTTTGGGACTTGTTCAGAACAGAAATTAGCTGGGCAGTGGTGGTCCATGCCTTAAATCCAAGCACTCTGGAACACAGAAAAATAGATCTCTGAGTTCTTGGCCAGTCTGGTCTACAAAGCCAGTTTTAGGACAACTATGGCTACATAGACAAAATTTGTTTTGAAATGAATGAATGAGTCAATCAACAAGAAATCAATAAGAAATAAACACACACATACCACCATCACAACAAAAAACCCGCAAAAACAACAACCTATCAACCAAACAACCAAACAACCTGAATATAAATGAGGAGACAATTTCATGGGCATAAAAGTAAGAGGAGTATGGAAGATATGCTTATAAGTTCTGTTTTCTCAGGTCCTCTCTGCGATGGTCACACCCATGCGTGGCTTGAACTTTACCCTCTGTATGGAGAGTTCCAGAGAACTAGTGTAGAGAGGCTGTCTGTCCGAGTCAGGCTCCAGGGTCACCTAGCGAGGCTATTAGGGTCCTGGCATTACCCCTCTCTGTCTTGTGGTGTGGAGGCTTCTTTTCTAGAATGGCACCTTTAACTGTCATGGTAGCTGCTCAATCCCATCTCCATTCTCTCTTCTGTGGTCAGAGAACTTGTGATTCCCATGTTCATGGTTTCTGGATAAACTGACAACATGACAGGGCTCCACGGAATGATCAGGGATAGTTTTGTTGCAACTCTGAGAAAGAGAAAACCCCTGGGAATCTTGCTTGGCTACAAGAGATGGCCAGTTCAGACTCAGTATCCCTCATTGGTAGAAGTCCTCACTAAGTACACCCTCATAGATGCCAGGAAGTTTTCCACTGGACTTGGGTTCCCCACAGCCCACCAAATGCCTACAAACTATTTGTCTCTTTCTCCCTCTGTCCCTCCATCCACCGCCCCCATGTCTCTCACTTCCAACTCCACCTGTCCACCCACAAGATCTATTCTATTTCTCCTTCCCTGGGAGATCTTTCTCCCTCTGTCCCTCCATCCACCACCCCATCTCTCCCACTTCCAACTCCAACTGTCCACCCACAAGATCTATTCTATTTGTGCTTCCCTGGGAGATCTTAGCATCCCCTCTAGATCCCGCCTCTTTACCTAACCTCTGAGTCTATGGACTGTTGATTGGTTATCATTTACTTAATGGCTAATATTCACTTTTAGTTAATACATACCATGTTTGTCTTTCTGGGTCTGGGTTACCTCACTCAGGATGATTTTTCTAGGTCTATCTCATCCATTTGCTCACAAATTTCATGCTATTTTTTAACAGCTGAGTAATACTCCATCGTGTAATTGTATCACATTTTCTTTATCCATCCACCTAGCTCTGCCTCTACACTCCAGACTCTGTAGCACCCTCCGGGATGCAGAGAACCCAGGTCCCAAGACTCTATGAAGAACAAGAGCACTGACGGCACAATGCAGGTGATCTGGGAGATGAGGGGATGGCTTGTGTGTTTGTCTTTCTGTTTCTCTCAGAAATTTTATAGCCCCAAAGGGTGTCTCTGGCATGTGTCTCCTTCCCATGTGTATATGAACTCACTGGGTCGTCACAGCAAGTATCCTGGAAGGTATTGGCACTGTGTCCATTGTACAGCCAAGGAAACTTGGCAATACACGGTGAACTACCTTGAACCTGAATCCACGCCCCCAACTGGCAGAGGTACAGAAGTCAGCACCCTCCCTGTCCTTGGGGTCTCTCTAGGTTTTACCTTGTTAAGGCAGTGTCTGAGTGGTTTAAGGCTAGTCCACAGGCCACTCTACAGCCAAGATGATCCTAAACTTCTGAACTGGGCTTCAGCTCTTGTGTTGAAGCCCCAGGCCAGGTATGCTTGTTGTGTGATACTAGAACAACAGTTACTTGATCACAGAGTGCTTCTGGGACCTTAATGTGCTTGAAGCAGAGCTGGGACCCCCAGGAGATTGATAGTTTTCTATCCCTTGGATAACAGAAAGTTTGGGAAGAGAGTGAGCTGGACATAGTGGGTGAGATCCTCTCAAAGGAGAGCTGCTTCTGTCTTTGAATGATCTCTTCAGCAGTGGAAATCTACAATATTCATTAGAGGCTTTGTCTGGTTACTCATCACAGCCTAAGTTTCTCCTTAGGTGACAAGGAATTAGCATCTGGAGATGTGGAAGGAAGGGTCCAGTGTTTGCTCAAGCTTCAAGAGGCTGGATCCTGAATCCACTACTGGCCAGGAGGCAGAGATTCTTGATGCCTGAAAACAGTGGTTGACACTTTCCTTATTCACTTCTGAACAGAGGGAAGTAGATGCACATTGAAAGCTTGAGGAACAGCAACGAGTCCCCAGTGACATGGGGTCGGAGGCAGGAAGGATAAAGGCCCTCAGGTATTCAGAGGAAACCCTGAATTAAGACCAAAATCTTCCACCATAGTATTTCTTTCCTCTGGGACATGCAAGCTCAGGCAGGACCTCAGGCTTGGACAGCTGTGGGTTGAATCTATGTAGGGACAATGTCCCCAGGCAGCACTTGTCCCCTGACAGCCCTTTCTGTTCTGCAACGTATTTTCTACAACGGAAGGCAGCTACACTTGCAGGCAAGGGTACTCCTCAGTATGAAGAGCAGGGCACATGGTAAGCCTGTGTAGGAAGCTGCGTACAGCCACGCCTTAAAGATGGCGCTGGTTTCCGCCTTCTGCCTTCCCGATGGCAAGCGCTCCCTGTGGTAAACAACTCCATATAAGGCTATAACGGAATTTGTGGCTTGCTTACGCATGCGTGAGCCTATTGGGCAATGCCCACATGGCGACCTAGGGTTGGCTGCCCAGAGCCTATTTAAGGCCGGGAGAGGCTTTCCCTGGGGGGTTCAGAAGTCAGAAGATTGTTCAAGGGTCCTGAATAAACTGCAGGAAGAAGAGCTCGGTGTCATGTCTTCCTTGCTGGTCGAGGTGGTCATGACAATTGGTGGCCCGTACGGGGAACCCTCTCACCAGTGAACCCAGAACTTCTTGCAGTCAGGGTGGTATACCTGTAAGTCCTCAGGTAAAATGGGGATCCGTGTCTAGAGCGGGGATTGCTCTTCTCTGTAGATAAAGAGAGAGCGGGATTCAAAAGGCCGTGATAAAAGCGTAAGGTTAGAAGTATAAAGGCCGCAACAAAAGCGGAAGAAAAAACAAAAAAGGATTTAAAGAGCTGCAACAAAAGCGGAAGGTTAAAAGTATAAGGTGAAACTACTGATTTCTAGCCTGAGAACAGTTATGGGCGCTTCTTTGTCGCACCCAATTTTTTTGGCTCTTAATGAGCTGCTCTTATCAAAGAAATTGAAAATAAAGAAAAGCACTCTAGATAGATTTCTGGAGGAGTGTGATACCGTAGCTCCTTGGTTTGCAGTTTCTGGGAGCTTACCTACAGCCACCTGGGAAAGGTTAGGAAGAGATCTTGATTTTGCCACGGAGCAAGAAACATTAAGGAGTGGGGTAAGACTGGTGTGGAAGCTAGTAAGAGGCTGTCTTGAGGATCAGAGATGTAGTGAAGCGGTTGAAAAGGGACAAACTGCATTAGAAATCTTAAAAGAGATCAGAAAAGGCCTTATCGGATAAAACAGAAAGTAAGAAGGGAGAAAAGAGTAAGAAGTTGTACCCTAGTCTTTCAGAGCTTGAAAGCAACTTGTTAGAGTTGGAAAGGGCTGAATCTAGTGAATCTGAAGAGGTAAGATCAAGAACAGGTGGAAAATGTTAGAGTTTATAAACAAAAAAAGGAAAAGGACAAGAAACAACAGGAGAGGGAGGCTTGTGCCACACCGTACTGTGAACCTGCCATGCAGCCACCCTATGGGAGTAGTGCGGCAGCCACCTCGTTTAATCCGGAAGTATGGAGGGCAGTCAACTGAAATGCTATCAGCCTACCCGGTATTTCAAGGTAATCAAGGTCAAAGATACCATGAGCCGTTAGACTTTAAGGTAATTAAGTCTCTGGCAGAGTTCATACGGACATATGGTATTACTGCTTCATTTACTGTAGCCCAAGTGGAGGCCTTGAACAGACATTGTATGACTCCTACTGATTGGAGTGGGCTTGCCCACACTTGCTTGTCTCCAGGTCAATATTTAGATTGGAGAGCTTTTCTAATTGAATTTGCTAATGAGGCAGCTGCCAATCTTGCTGCAGGCAATCCGGCATGGGATAGGGACATGCTGCTTGGGCAAGGTCGATTTGCTATTAATGATCAGATGCAGATTATGGGTCTAGTGCAGCGAGGGCTACCGCTCCTGTCAGCCCTGCCAGCTTCTTGGCACATAATCGCTGTGGATATAAAGGATTATTTCTTTTCCATCCCCTTATTTAATGCTGATAGTGCGAGATTTGCCTTTACTCTCCCTTCAGTCATGAAGAACCTGATAAGAGATATGAGTGGGTGGCTTGCCTCAAGACATGGCCAACAGTCCCACCATGTGCCCTGACACCCATACGGCAGCGTTTTCCCACAGTGAGATGTATCCATTATATGGATGATATTTTACTTGCCACAAAGATGAAAGAGTGTTAGAGGAAGCATATTCTTGTTTAGATGAAGCATTAAGAAGGAAAGGTCTTTGCATAGCTCCGGAGAAGGTTCAAAAGGATAAGATAGCAAATTATTTAGGTTTTCAATTAAAAGATAATGGTGTCATGCCCCAAAAGGTTGAATTACGTAAAGATCAGTTGCGCACATTGAATGATTTTCAAAAATGGTTGGGAGATATCAATTGGGTCAGAAGTTATTTGAGGATGCCAAATTATGAATTAAAACCCTTATATGATGTATTGAATGGGGAAGCAGCTTTAGATTCACCAAGATCTTTATCCCCTGAAGCAAGAGGAGCATTGGAAAAGGTAGAGAGAAGGTTACAAGAGGCATTTTTACAGAGAATAAAAGAAAATGAAACTATAACTTTATGTATCTTATCTACCTTTTTACAGCCAACAGGGCTGTTGTGGCAAGGTGGACCTTTATTATGGGTTTATCCTAAGGTATCTCCAGCTAAAACTATTGATTATCATCCTACTGCAGTAATAGTGCTTGCTCAACATGACATTCAACAATGCATTCAATATTTTGGCATAAATCCCACCATCTTGATTATGCCTTATAACTCACAGCAAGTCCAGACGCTCTGTGCAACAGTTGATGAATGGGCTATATTACGATGTGTCTTTTCGGGACAAATTCATTGTCATTATCCCAAACATCCTTTAATGGGCTTTTTTTTAAAGAACATCCAGTAGTTTTTCCCAGAATAACCTCTGCGGAGCCTTTAATGGGGGTTAGTACAATATTTACAGACGGAGCAAAAATGGGATGCAGTGCTTACATGATAGATTCTCAAAAACCAATAAAACATCAATTCCTCCCCGAAGCAGCACAAAAGGTGGAATTGCTTATAGTGATAGAGGTTTTTAAGGCTTGTCCTTTCCCTTTTAATTTGATTTCAGATTCTTGTTATGTAGTAAATGCCTTAAAATGCCTAGAGTGTGCAGGGCCTATAAAGGCTTCTAGCCCAGTGGGATCTTTATTTCAACAATTACAACAGTTGATCTGGCAGCGAACATCCCCTTTTTTTGGTCAACACATGAGCACATTCTGGATTGCCCGGACCTTTGACAGCAGGTAATGATGTGGAAGATCAATGCACCTGGCGAGAGTGGATGTTTCTTGTTTCCGCTATACAAAGAGCTTATGATTTTCATAGAACATTTCATGTTAATGCCAGAGCTTTACAACAAAAATTTTCCATCTCTTGAGCAGGTGCATGAAAGGTTGTTTTAGATTGTCCACAATGTGTTATATATCATCCTCCTGGTTTGGGAGTTAATCCTCGAGGTTTGCTTCCATTACGAGTATGGCAAATGGATATCACTCATATCCCTGAATTTGGACGTATTAAATACGTTCATGTATCAGTAGACACCTGCTCAGGGATCATTCATGCATTGCTGCTAACAGGAGAAAAGGCATCTAATGTCATTGCCCATTGCCTAGAAGTATGGGCGGCCTGGGGAAAACCAGAACAACTCAAAACGGACAATGGACCTGCCTATACAGGGCAGAAATTTGCCTCTTTGTCAGCAAATGGATGTACAACTTGTACATGGCCTGCCCTACAATCCGCAGGGTCAGGGTATAGTAGAACGTGCCCATCGTACGTTAAAATAAGTATTACAAAAACAAAAAGGGGGAATAGGCCACGGCCGTACCCCTAAAGAAAGACTATCCCTTGCCTTATTTACCATAAATTTTTTGAATTTGGACATTTATAATCAGTCTGCCGCAGATAGGCATCAGGGTCAGGAAGGCCCCACTAAAGGAATGGTGCAATGGAAGGACGTGTTGACAGGTGTCTGGCACGGTCTGGATCCCGTGATGACATGGGCACGAGGTTCTGTTTGTGTTTTCCCACAGGATCGGCAAGACCCAATCTGGGTACCCCAACGTTTGGTGAGGAAAACTCAATATTGAGAAGAACACGATGAATCCTAGCTTATATGTAACTAGTATCCAGTATGAAAATTTTACTTGTGCTGCAAACTTGTCTAAACAGTTGTCTAGTTACCTTCTAGGAAATTGGACAGGAGAATTCGATGGCCTGGTGGATCAACTGAGAGAGGCTATAGTTGCTGTCAATTCAACTCGAGTGGATCCTGGACTTGCAGAAGGACTGTCGTCCAGGATCTCTAAGGCTATGAATCATCTGAAAGAGTGGGCGGGTTTAGGTGCCTTAACAAGCCTACTGGTGCTTGTCTCCCTGATTTGCCTGTGATGCATCTGTCGTATTAGGCTCTCTCAGCAGCCCAGTGCAGCCATGATCAATCAAGCCTTTATGGTCATAGAGGCTGGACAGTTTCCCCAGACCTGGTTGGCTATATGCAGAATGCGAGGCTAGCGCACTGCACTGAGGACCACAGCCGCATCGTTGGTCTTGAGGAGAGTACGTCTGATTGCATGTGGGTTAATGCCCCAAGTTCCCACGACTGTGAAAAAGGGTATCAGACATGTCAAGCATTCTCTGGGTGGATGACACCTGTGTAGATGCCAGTACATAGTCCTTTGCTTTTCTTAACAGAGATCAGACCTCTGCTCTCGCCTGCTATTTTAAACAAAACAAAAGGGGGGAACTGTAGGGAGCTGCATACAGCCGCGCCTTAAAGATGGCGCTGGTTTCCACCTTCTGCATGGCAAGCTCTCCCTGAGGTAAACAACTCCATATAAGGCTATAGCGGAATTTGTGACTTGCTTACACATGCTTGAGCCTATTGGAAAATGCCCGCGAGGCAACCGGGGGTTGGCTGCCCAGAGCCTATTTAAGGCCGGGAGAGGCTTTCCCCGGGGGTCAGAAGATTGTTCAAGGGTCCTGAATAAACTGCAGGAAGAAGAGCTCCGTGTCATGTCTTCCTTGCTGGTCGAGGTGGTCGCGACAAGCCTGGGCTTGGGAGCAAGGGTTTCTAATCATAATGAGAAGTGAAGGAGGCCACTCTTGGCTCCTCTCAGTGTGCAGGAAGAGTCCCTAGGAA
>CABHPQ010000038.1:0-16467 GCA_902168405.1 Peromyscus aztecus
GAGAGAATTACTTCCCCAGGGAAGGGAGAACACAAGAGAAGGTTATCCAATACCATCAGCCATGACAACATACATATAAGGAACAGACTGATCAGGTTATATTAAGGAGTACACATGCATATGCATACATTCATGTAATAACAATAAAAAGGTCATGAATTGATAGAGAACAAAGAGCACTACACTGAACATTTATCAGGGAGTAGTAAGAAAGCAGAAGTGATTAAATTTTATTGTAATCTCAAAAATAATTAATTAATAAAGGAAGAAACAAAAAGCAAAGCATTTCACCTTGAAATTATATACACAAGCAACAGCAAATGGACTCAGCAGGTTATATTAATATATTTTCATGTTTATGTATTTTACATCTGTATGTGTTACAATAATAATGAACTTTAAAGATGGGATCAACCCGAGAGGGAGTAGAGGGCCGTGGAGTGGGTTAGAGAGGCAGTAGACAAGCTCAGTGGTGTAAAGGAAACGAGGGAAATGATCTATTTTTACCTTATTGAAGAAATAAAATGAAGGTCAAAAAGTCTATAACTTCAGAGTTAGAGAGAAGGTTCAGTGGTTGAGTGTGCTTATTCCTCTTCCAGAGAACTCACTTCCTAGAACACACATCAGGTGGCTTACAACTGCCTGTTAGTCCAGCTCCAGGGCAGCTGAAAGCTTGTTCTAATCACCTCACACCTACATACATGTAACATATGGAAGCACACACACATATACATGAAAAATTAAATTTGGAATAATAAGTAAGAAGCTATTGCTTCCAAGAGGACATAAATAAACAGCAGGATGTAGAAGGACAATAGCACAGAATTTGAATGGGAAAGAATGTGAAAGTACTGAAGTCTTCCACATGACAAGCCCTCCCTATACATTAGATGTAAAAATTCGATAGAAGGCATCACCAGTAGAGGAAATCAAGCAGAAGATTAACAGAGGAGGAAATCAAGGTGGGTGTTTTATTACATTTAGACAGTCGTAAATTAAAAGTGATGACCATATCCTACAAGATCTCTGGGATGCTGTTCAGAGGCTGATTGGATGATTTCCTGTTTCTGTGATAAAACACCATGGTCAGAAGCTCTTAAGGAAGGAAGAGTGCATTTGGCTCTCAGTTCCCGGGGTATATAGGCATGTCTTGGTGGGGAGGCAAAGCAGCAAGTGGCAAGCATGGTTGCAGGAAAAGGTGGCTCAGAGATCCCATCTCAAGTAGAGGCGGCAGAAAGCAAAAAAATATAGGGAGAAGGCAGATTATACACACTCAAATAAAGTCCTTATCTCCCACAGCTTCCAAAACCACCCTAACAGCACCATCACCTAGTGAGCAAGTATTCAAATCCCTTCGCCTGTGGGTGACATTCTCCTTAAAAGCACCACAGTGTGGAGAAACTTGGGGTATGAAAACCATATTCTGTGAAAAGTAGTAGAAAATTTCCACAGATTATGGGGGCAAATATGAGCATGAGCAGCCTTGTAGCAGAGGCAACTCAAATCAACACAGTCATGACTGGAAAAGAAATTCTTAGCATCAACTAATGATCAAAGGAGTCTCACTTTTTCTTCTTGGGACAGGGTCTCACTAGAGATTTCCCTTTGGCCTTGAACTCACTATGCAGACCAGGCTGACCTCAAACTCAAAGGTAAGCCTGCCTCTGCTTCCTGCTTCCTGCCTAGTGTCGGGATTAAATACTTGTACCAGCACACCTGGCCACACAGTATGTATAACTTTAATGCCTCGAACTACAGTGAAAATGTCAGGAACACAGAACTAAAGCACCACAGACAGAAAGAAACTCCAAGAGAGAAGTACTGTATTTCCATAAAGGCAAAGCCCATACAAATAAGATGACTAAACCTTAAATACAAAATTTTAGAAAGATGAATTTCCTACTCCCAAACAAAAAAAATGCTAGTTAGAATTGCTGTAAAGTCAATTCATCCTTCAAATATGAAGAAGGCAAGGCCTTGGAAGATAAGAGTACACTAAGGCCAAGCAAGACCACTGGGCCGGCCCTGAACCTGTGTACTGACTTGGTTTGTACAGAGCTCTCGGTGATCTAAGGGGAATGGGCATGCCAGTGTTGCTTGGCAGCAATTATTACATAGCCATTTGGATGTGTGCTTGACTGGTGAAATGTAAGGTCACAACTATTGAACTGATTGACCAGTTATTAAAGGTTCATATGGGCTAAAGAATTTCATTGAGAGTGAAAGAAGACCAGAGCAATGTTTTGCACACTGAGAACACTCTTGTGTTTTAAGAAAAAGCAGAAAAGCCCCTGGGAGTTTTGTGATGTGTTTAGCAGTGGGAGAGGCAATTTATCATATTTGGGTGGTAGTAACAGGGATAGGCACAGCCAACCCTACAATCCTGACAATAAATTCCACATTGAGATGTGTAAGGAAAGAATCAAATAAGCGTTGAGCTTGCACTGTATGAAAAAGTATTACATGACACAGATAAAATGGTAAGGGGCTTGGAAGTTAATGATGGGGAGGGTCATGAGAAAATTGGGTGATGGGAGAAGCTGACCTTTCCCAGTTCCCTTGTGTTAACCAGTAGGGAGAGCCTAGCTATGTTTTCTACAAGGCTAGCTCCTCCACACCTGTGACCTTAGAGGGGCTGAGTGTCAAGGTCATAGTCTCGAGCAGCAGCATAATACCGAAGCTCCAGCAGGTTTCCTATCATCTTGTAATTCCCACTGAAGTATTTTATCAATAAAATAGTGTTACATAAAATAATTGGGAGTTTATTTTAATGGACAGAATAGAAACATAATTGTACACACTCTAGAAAGTGCAGAATCCAAGAAATGCTCCCCATAATGTATCCATTTCTGATCTAAAAATTATCCAGATATAATTCAATATTAATTTTATATCAGCATGCCTCCACTTATACTACTTCTTTTAAAATTAATATTTTATTTTTTTATCAGTGTTTAGCTGCACGTGTGTCTGTGAACAACATGGTGCCTGAGGAGGCCAGCAGAGGCTGTGAGGTCCCTCTATGCGCCATCAGGGAGCTGGGGACTGATGCTGTGTCCCCTGGAGAAGCAGCCACTGCTCGTTACCACTGAGTTATCACTCCATGCAGCCCTTACTGAACAAGCATTCAAACAAGAACTTGATGGCTAGGATTTTCCCCTCTCCCTGCTCCTTCTCTTCATCCCCTTCATCTTCTTCCTCCTCTTCTTCCATTTTCTTGTTTCTCACTAGTGTCTTTGGGATGTTATTCTCACATCTCTGTAGATTTCCCATATTTCTCCTAAGCTTCTCTATAGAAAGTATAGATGATTACTTTCTATAGTCCTGACCAGTAATTCAGCACTGACCAGCCACATTTTACCCAACACTATTTGCTGACAAGCTCCCGGCTATCTACACGTTATTTTTGCCATTTTTAGTTACTTCTGATCGAACAGAATAGAGCTTGATGGGAGATTCACAATTCACAAACAATAAACTCATCTTGGTTTCCAAGTTTGGGTCCAGCTCGAGCGGCCCACCTTGTCCAAAATCTTCCTTGTGAAATTGCTGTTATATACTGATATTAGGCATAGGAAAATATATCTATGGGTATAAATGTAAACAACATAGCAGGAGATTTTTCTCCCTCTGGCCTTTGACTTTCACAAAGCTTTTTAGAAGGTTTACAGTATGAGACATTAAACCATTTACCTTAGGTGGGAAGATCTCAAACCCAAATTGAATGTGTTTGGTTACTCTTGTAACCAACTTGCCACTACAGTACTAGTTGGAGTAATTTTCCTAGCTATTTAGTGTTGTAGTCTATGAGCTTCAGCAATGGTAAACATCATTGATATCTTTATGTCATTAGCGGCGTGCATGGCAGCTTCTGTCAATGATAAAATGACATGGTGATGTAAAACTTGGGAGAGAAGGCCGTGCAAAGACCTGGGCATTGCAATAGAGCCAGTCCTGATAGAGCCAGTGCAGGTGAGGCAGCCGGAAGTTGTGAGCATGGGACAGCTGTCCCCATTGCTCATCTGTCCTTTATCGACATGTGCGGGGTAAGATGACCTCCCTCTCCTGCCCATGTATGCCTGAGGCAGGAGGGAGAACTGGATCTGAGGACACAAGAGCAGGAGAGCTGAACCAGAAAGCCACCAGCTGCAATACTCAGGAAAGTAGGCCCTGGACCTCAGCTAAGCAATACAATGGAGCCAACCCTGCAGGCAGAGGTGTGAATGAGACAGCCCTGAAGTTGTGAGCGTGGAAGAGCTATCCCTATAACTCATCTGTCCTGTGGTGGCATGGGGAGAGGTGAATTGTCCTCCTCCCCACACTCCTTCCATGAATGCCTGAGGCAGATGGGAGACCTGGCCATATGGTCATAAGAGTGGAAAGCTGTTTCTGACTCACCAGCTGCAACACTTGGGAGAACAGGCCCTACACATAGCCTGGACAGCACAACAGAGCCAACCCTATAGGTGGAGAATGGGTGAGCCAGCCCTGGAGTTGTGAGCATGGGAGAACTGTCCTCATTACTCATCTGTCTTGTGGCAGCATGGGAGGCCGAGATTTGCCCTCCTCAACCCCCATGCCCATCTATGGTGGTATTGTGTTCCCCAAAATATTGTGTACCTTAATAAACTTATCTGGGGTCAGAGACAGAACAGCCACAATATTAAACAGAGGTTAGGCAGTGGTAGCACACGCCTTTAATCCTAGCATTCCAGAGACAGAAATCCCTCTGGATCTCTGTGAGTTCAAGGCCACATTGGAAACGGCCAGGCATGGTGACCCACACCTTTAATCCCAGGGAGTGGTGGTAGAAAGCAGAAAGGTATATAAGGTGTGAGGACCAGAAACTAGAGGCATTTGCCCTGGAGAGGCATTTGGCCTGGAGAAGCATTTGGGCTGGTTAAGCATTCAGGCTTCTAGCAGCAGTTCAGCTGAGAGTCATTTGGAGATGAGGACTCAGAGGCTTCCAGTCTGAGGAAGCAAGACCAGCTGAGGATCCGGCGAGGTGAGATAGCTGTGGCTTGTTCTATTTCTCTGACCTTCCAGCATTTACCCCAATACCTGGCTCAGGTTTGATTTTATTAATAAGAACTTTTAAGATTCATGCTACACCCATCAACACCTGAGACAGTTGGAGAACTGGCCCTGAGGTCACAAGAACAGGAAAGCGGTCTCTGACTCCCATCAGCTGCAACACTTGGCAGGGCAGGCCCTGCACTTCACTTGGCCACAGATTGTCAACCCCATTGGTGGAGGTGTGGGTTTGCTATCCATGAAGTAGTGATCATGGGAGACCTAGCTCCACCCCTTATCTGCCATATGGCAGCATTATCTGGGAAGAGATGCCCTTCCCTCCATACCTATCAATATGTGAAGCAGGTGGGAGGCTAACCCTGTGGTCATAAGAGTGGCAGAATTGTCCCTGTCCCCCACCAGCTGCAACATTTGGGAGAGCAGGCCCTGCCCCTCATTAGGGCAGCACAGAGCCAACCTTGTTGGGAGAGGTGTGGGTGAATCAGCCCCCAAGTTGTGTACATGGGAGTGCTTCCCTTATTACCCATGGTGACATGGGCAGGGGAGAAATGACCTCCCACTCCCGCCCATCAGTACCTTGTGGGAGAACTGGCCTTGTGGTCATAAGAACGAGAGAGCTGTCCCTGACTCCCACCAGCTGCAGCACTCGGGAAAGAAGGCCCTAAACCTTGCCTGGGCAACACAATGGAGCCGATCCTGTTGTGAAACGTGTGGGTGAGACAGCTCCAAAGTAGTGAGAAAGGGAGAGCTGTCCCCATCATGTGTCTGTATTGTGGTGCCATGGATGGGGGAGAGTTGCCTTCCTCCTACCCCCAGCCCTTCAATGCCTGAGGCAGGTGAGAGAGCTGGCCATGTGGTCATAAGAGTGGGAAAGTTGTCCCTGACCCCCACCAGCTGCAACACTTAGAAGATCAGGGCCTGGACATAGCCTGGGTAGCACAATAGAGGCAACCCTGTTGGCAAAGTTATGGGTGAGCATGCCTCAAAGTTTTGAGCATGGCAGAGCTGTCATCATTACTCATATGTCTTGTGGTAACATGGGTAGGGCAAAATGACCTCCCCTTCCTGCCCATTTAACACCTGAGGCAGATAGGAGACTGTTCCTGTGGTCTTAAGTATGGGAGAGCTGTCCCTGATCCCCAACAAATGCAACACATGGGAAAGCATGCCCTGAACCTTGCCTGGACAGTACAATGGCACCACCCCGTTGAAGGATGTGTGAGTGAGTCAACCTCGAAGTAATGAGCAAGGAAAAGTTGTCCCCATCACCCATCTGTCTTATGGAGGCAAGGATGAGGGAGAGTTTCTCTCCTATCACCCCTGCCTATCAACACCTGAGGCAGGTGTAAGAACTGGCCCTGAGGCCACAAGAGTGGGAGTGACCTCCCACCAGCTGCAACACTTGGGAGAGTGGCCCCTGTACCTCACCTGGGCAACAGAATAGATCTGGACCTGATGGTGTAGTTATGGGAGAGCCAACCCTGGGAGCATGAAAGCAGGAGAATTGGCCTCACCTCTCCCTCATAGCTGCAAGAGGTAAATTAGCTGAGGCAATGCTGAAGAGCTCACCCTGGTGGTAAGCACATGGGAGAACTGGCTGGCAGACCAACCCTGCAGCTGCCCAGGCCCAGAATCAGGGTTATGACTTGGCCCGCCCCAACATCCTCCCCATCTGTGATCTGCTGGGGCACATGAAGGGACCAGTCCTGCAGACCCAAAACTGCAGGATCTCCACAACATAGGGCAATAACAGAATATCCATAAAGAGTCCCAGTGAGGGCCCAGTGTCGATAGTGTAGAAGCCAAAGGCCTCTTTGAAATGGACACTTGCAAGTAGAGATATACATACAAAAGGGTTTACTGTGTGACTCACTGTGTCACAGCAGCTTCCATGACAAGACTTTTAATTTTTCCATTCTTGTTTTTCTTTTTCTCTTAAATTTTGTTTTATTTGGGGTGGGGTGCAGGAGTGGAGGGCAGGTTTGAAGGGATGGGGGAATGAATGGGACTGAGACACATGAGGTAAAAGATACATAGAATAAAGAGAAGAATGTTCCTCATTCTCATAGAACTGTACTAATTTTGGAGGTTTTTATGAACACCTGGATCTGGGTAATTTCTGTATATGTAAGGACTGCCAGATAAATGCTCTTGATGATCAGAAGTCCACACCACTAATGAAAGTATTCAAAAGACTTCAATTTCAGTAATGAATTTGAACATGTCTCAAATACAAATCATATTGAACGTTGTGGAAAACCTATGTTCAATTCTTTGAATTGGTAATGTTTTACTTGTTGCAATATCAACAGGCTGTAGGATCTGGGAGACAAAAATTATTTCTGTTTTCCTTGAGCATGGATCAGATCCCAACATTAAAGACTGCAATGGAGAAACAGTATTACATCATGCAGTATATGTTGATAACCCAGAGATCATTGTCACTCTTCTGGTCTTTGGGGGAGACATTGAAGAAACCACAAAGGTAAAGTTTTTCTAAACTGAATTCCAAAATATTTGAAACAACGTGCTTTAAAAGTACCATGTGAATGGTATTGGATAACTCCATTTTCTATATGCAGCACGACAAATATTTGTCAAAACATTTAATGTCTTCAAAGGTCCATTTGACTTATACTTCAAAGTTAATGTGCACTATTGGGAAAGTCACTGAGGCAGCTGTTCACATCACATCAGCCTTCTAGAGCAGAGTGTAATAAATGAATCCAAGCTGCCTGTTTGCTTAGAGCTCAGCTACCCTCTCAATTCTTACACAGCCCAGTTTCCCACACCAGGCTGTGGTGTCACCTACACAGGGCTGGGTCCCCCTCACCAATTATCAATCAAGATAATGACACACAGACAGGCCCACAGGCTTATCTTGCTAGATAATTCATCAGCTGAAACTTTTCTTATGTGATTCTAGATGGAGTCAAGTCTACAGTGTTACTATCACAATGAATTATTTATACTTTGGGGTCCATCTCAGTTACTTTTCTCATTACTGTGACAAAATTACTGGTAGAAACAACAAAAGGGAAGAAACATTTGCTCTGGCTCAGAGGATAGGGTCTTAGTTGAGAAAGCATAGCATCTGGGTCCATCTTGGTCCATGGTATCAGGAACTTATAACTTATCTTCTCACATTTCTACTGTCTTGGAAGGATAGAAATCTGAAGAAAATGGAACCATGTATAACTCAACATTGCCAACATGGCAATAGTTCAACTAGTTAAGGATCTATGTCAAAAAGATTCCACAACCTCCCCCAAACACATGACCTCCTAGATATTTTTGTCAGTCAGTTGAGCCTATGGGTAATATTGCATATTAAAATTATTATTAAGGACTGATTTATTGTGAATAAAACATAAATGATTAGACTACCAAAACTTGCTTTGCTCATATCCATTAGAGTTTGGAGGCTAAGAGAAACTCTGTCCTAGAACAAGGAGGCTTAGGACTCTTTCTATTATCAGGGCACTTTCCATTTCAAAATAATGTAGATGGTTTGAACTGGACTGCCTTTGGCTCAACACCATTTCACTTTATTATTTTCTTCTTTCATGAGAAATTCTGTAAATCATTTTTTTTTGCAGAATTCCTCTGTACTTGGCAGAAAGATTGTTTTTTTAAAGGTCCCCTTCCTCATCCTCTCCTTCCAATCCCTCCCTCCATTTACCCCCCAATCCCCTAAGACTGTTCTTTTTGAGTATGAGGCTGCTTTAATTGCAAGATGCCGGATCATGTTAGGAAAATCTTGCACGTTTATGGTCCATCCTCTCTTTGAATAAGAACGGATGGAGGAAGTGTAAGTGTCACAGCTCTGAAGGGAAAGGTATCTTTGCAGTCAAGAGCCAAGGAATACCTGCAGCTCTGAAGGGAAAGTTTTCCTAACAGAAGTGTTACAGCTGTGTTCCTGCTGAGGAGGTTTTCCCCAGAAAAGTGTTACAGCCCTTGCTCCACGAAAGGTTTTCCTAATGCAAGTGTAACAACTGTGCTCCGGCTGGGGAGACTTTCCCCAGCAAAAGTGTTACAGCCCTGCTCTGCTCTGGGGGAAAACGTCGTTACAGCTCTGCTCGGCTCTGCTCTGCTCTGGGGAAAGTCGTTACAACTCTGCTCTGCTCAGCTCTGGGAAAGTCGTTACAACTCTGCTCTGCTCTGGGAAAGTCGTTACAACTCTGCTCTGCTCTGGGAAAGTCGTTACAACTCTTCTCTGCTCTGGGAAAAGTCGTTACGACTCTTCTCTGCTCTGGGAAAAGTCGTTACAACTCTTCTCTGCTCTGGGGAATATGTTACAGCTCTGCTGCTCTGCTCTGGAGATTTATTGGGAATGAAGAATCCAGGAGGGTGGCTGCCTCAGAGGGAAACCAACAAAATGAACAGGGTACAGACCTTATATAGTATTTCTTGGGAGGGGCGGAGCTTTCCAGGGTGGCATGGGGTTGGTGGATTTTGTGGTCTGATTCTGGGGCAAACTCAGGGATTGGTGGCATTTCAAGCCCAGGGACTGGTAGCATTTTGAGTTCAGGGATCTCAGGGATTGGTGGGATCCTGTTGCCTGACTCTGGGGAAAGCTCAGGGATTGGTGCAATTTCATCCCCTGGTCCTGGAGTGAAGTAATAATGGTCAGGGTGTTTTCTTTAGCCCAGGTGGTCTCATGTCTAGTCAGGGACAGGTTGTTTTTCCTTGGCGCTTTTCACCCTACAGTTACAGCGCTGCTCTGCTCTAGTGAATTTACAGCTCTGCTCCCCTAAGGGAAAGTTTCCCTGTCAGAAGTGTAATAGCTCTGCCTAGGAGTGGCAAAACTACTCAGAGTTGTGCTCTTGTGAAAGTGCTTATAACAAAACTTAAGAGATTTATTGGGAGGGAAAAATCCAGGAGGGTGGCTGCCTCTGCTAGTGTGAGAAGCAGCAGCAAATTGGAACAGGATACAGGGCTAATAAAGGGTTTCCTGGAGATGGAGCTTTCCAGTGTGGAGATTTCCAGGGTGGGGATTGGTGGGATCTCAAATTCTGAGCTTGGGACAACCCCAGAGATTGGTGGGATTCTGTGGACAGATTCTGAGCCAAGCTCCGGGATTGGTTGGATTTTGTGCTCAGAAACTGGTTGAATTTCATATTTAGGGATTGTGTCCTGATTGTGTGGTAAGCTTAGGGAATGGTGGGATTTCAAGGCCAGAGCTTGGTTAGGGGCAGGGTGTTTGGCCTTCGCTCTGGTCTCAGGGCCAGAGTATTCTCTCACTGGCCCTTTTTATCCTACAGTGAGAACATTTGGATGTTCAAAGAGCAGTTTAAATGTTTTTATATAACCCATTATTAATTAAAATATAATTACTGGGGTTGGAGATTTAGCTCAGTGGTAGAGCGCTTGCCTAGCAAGTGCAAGGCCCTGGGTTCGGTCCTCAGCTCTGACAAAAATAAATAAATAAATAAAAAATAAAATATAATATAATTACATCACGTATCCTTTCCACTTTATTCTCTCCAGCCCTCCTCTGTCCCTCCACATTTCTAAAAACCATTGTTTTGCTCAGGATTATTCAAGAAATTAATTGTATTAAACAGTATTATGTAAAAGTTAATCTGTTTGGACTAGAAAACATATATTTTCAATTATAAAAGATGAATAAATTAACATGTTTGGGTAACAGGCTTCAGTTTCTGTCTCTCCCACTGTATCTTTTAATGCACTGAACACTATTTTCTTTCTAAAGAACTTTACACGTTGAATATTTCCTCAGTCACAGTACAAGAACATTGAACTGTTTAACTTTTTATATTTGTATGAGTAATTTTCCAGCCTGTATATTCATGACTGATGCTCATGTAAATGAGAAGCACACATTGTATCCCCTGAAACTGGAGTTATAGATGGTTGTGAATCGACTTGTGGGTGGTAAGAACTGGACCCAGGTCCTCCGTGAAAGCAAAGCGTTCTTAACTGCTAAGTCATCTCTACAGCCCCTGACATGTACTCTTTTAAAAAACACATTTTGATTTCACATTTACAATACTTGGATTGCAATAAGGGAATATAAATATTATTATGGATGTCATTGAAAACGTGATTTCTAGCAATATAAGATATACTACTCAACCATTTCATGGTATCCTTTTCTAAGTAATTTTCTTTTTGTATTTCAAAGTTTTCCTTTTGGACGTCCATACTACATAGGGTATCAGGATCTTTATTTCTCTGTTCTTCATGAACTGTCACATTAACAACCAGGAATTCCAAGGACTGCCTCTCTTGGTGCAAGTAGAGTCCCATTGAATACAGAAGTAGCTCAGATCTAGTGGGATTGGCCAGAACTCGGAGGGCCAGAACACGGGAGTTGCCTAGGGTCACTGGGATTGCTGTGAGCTCCGGGCGCTGCGGGTCAGGATCGCGCTGGTTCAGAGGGCGAGGTGCGGAAGTGCGCGCAGGGCTGGGCTCTGACCCTGGTGGCGGCGCTCTGTGCGGCTGCGCGGGCTCTGGGACTTGTGCTCCTTCGCCTCTGCAGAACAGTGTGAGTCAGGCAGGCAGAGCTTGGTCTTCCCCAGTGTGGGAAGCCGGAGCAGAGCTGGCACTTCGGGTAGGGCTCCTGTGTGTCCCGGGCGCGGAAGTGAGAGGCGGAGGGTGGCCGGGCCAGGGCTGCGGGCAAGCGGCTGGCAGAAGGAGCGCACCCGGGGTGATGGCAGGCGGGGAGGTGCCAGTATGTGGAGGGGGTGTTGACTAGATACTGCCCCAGAGCCCTTGGACCAGCCTAATCTTCCCTTTTGGAGTATGTCAGTTCCTTACTAAGGTAGGAACCGTACCATAGAGTCGGAAACTCGTTAATAACTTGCATTTTTCATGAGAGGTATTTATTTCGGTATGTATCAATCGTATCCATAGTCTTTTCTCTAGGATATTTACCTTCCATGCCATTCTTTCAATCTCAATTTAATAATAGTACTTAATACTAACAAAGGCATTTTCTGTTTGTAGAACACGTTAGTTTATTTAGTTACTTTCTTTGGCTTGCTCTCAAAGCATACTCATACTTGAGGAACCTAAGAAGTTGGGAGGCTTGTAGATTTTTTTCCACAAGCATGTAGCATTTTTTTCTGAGGAAGCATAGCCATGTCTTCACTAATCAGAACTCTGGAAAATTGTGAAACAGCAGTTAACTATTCAAAGCCGTATAGAATCCACCTGGTAAGTCTCTTGGGTCCTTGATACTGAATACTTGTGTCTGATGGAAATATTCTGATTTCATTAGACTTATTGTTTGAATTGAATTTGAGAACAAGGATATTGACCTTATGGTAGTAGTTGTGAGAGGTGAAAATGTTACACTAAATTTAAATGTACTTTGAGCCCAGTGTTGTGACCCACAACTTTAATAACAGCATTGGGGTGGTGGAGCCAGGAGAATCAGGAGTTTACATCCTAGTGTAGCACTCAGCCCTCATCAAAACAGCTTCTTTTTTCCCCAGATGGAGACTACTGCAGAGATCCACAACTGGTCAAAATGCAGAAAATAAATGACCATGGTTTGCCTAGATCTAATGAGTACATCTATAGTAAAACAACCTAAGACTCAGGAAACATTGTGGAAGAGGAGTCAGAAAGACTGTGAGGGCCAGAGGACCAGGATAACTGTTGCAAGAGTGTCACCTAGATATACCAGGGATGGTGTACACATGAAATCCCAGTAGGATATCATTGCCTAAACAAGACCTGAAAAATGACAAAATCAGTTTTGATTCTCCAACATTGATGGCAGAACTTCACAGGACCCTAAATGAAGAGCTGCAGGCAACCAATGATTGATAAGAGGAATATCAGTTTTCTCTAGGGACAACTCCCTGACAGGTTATCCACTGCAGGTGGCCAGCCATAAACCCATGCATATATGAATAATACCAAATGGAATTAACAGTTTGTACATATATACAATTTTGTGTGTGTGTGTATGCATGCGCATGAGTGTGTTTCTATGTGTAAAACAATATAAAAGAAAAGGTTGTGAATTTGAGAAGGATTAGGGTGTACAGAAGGTGTGTGAGGAGTGACTCAGGGACAGAAATGATCTAAATGCAGTACTTATATATAAAATTATCAAACACACAAGCATACTTTAAAAAATATTTATTGGTCTTTCTAAAGAAAATGACAGCTCTCGTCTTATAATAGGAAATAATCCATTTCAACATAAGCAATCAACATTGTTGGAGATATCTCCTGGAGTTGCCCTCCTGCCCCTGAGAAACCCCCACACACAGCGGCTCTACCCTGGAGGGGTATTTAAGGTCTGGCTCAAGACTTCTCCTCCTGGTTTTCCCTCATGGCTTCTCCTCTTCCCCTGGGACCACCCAGGAACGCTCTGCTCAGATTAAACCTGGACTTACTAATTTCACCTGATCTGACTTATTACATTGGTGGTGGTGGTGGTGGTACTACCAGGGGATTTAAACTTTTCAGCTGGTGTGTTGGCCAAGGTGAGTTGAGTCTTCCTGTGACCACCTGGCATGGCTGTGGAAAGCCACTAACTCCCCCTCGGCCCCCTACTATGCTGGACTGTCTTCCCCATTTGGACCCTGTTCCTTGGAATTCCCCTGTCCAGAAGATGTTCCTTTCAGGGACAATTCCACACTGTTTTCTAGCCACTTCCTTGAAATTCTCATAGAATTCTGCACTGAAACCATCTGGCCCTGGGATTTTTCTTTTTTGTTGGAAGACTTTTAATGACTGCTTCTATTTCCTAAGGAGATATAGGTCTATTTAAATTGTTTACCTCATCTTGATTTAATTTGGGTATGTGGTATCTACCCAGAAAATTGTCCATTTCTAATAATGCTCAATTGAATCATCACTGAGTCAAGGAAGAAATAAAGAAATTAAAGACCCCCTATAATTCAATGAAAATGAATGTACAACATACCCAAACTTACAGTACGCTATGAAAGCAGTAGTAAGAGGAAAATTCATAGCACACTAAATGCCCACATAAAGAAGTTGAAGAAATCTCACACGAGTGACTTAACAGCACACCTGAAAGCTCTAGAACAAAAACAAGCAAACTCACCCAGGAGGAATAGATGCCAGGAAATAATCAAATCGAGGGCTGAAATCAATAAAATAGAAACAACAATACAAAGAATCAATGAAACAAAGAGTTAGTTCTTTGAGAAAATCAATAAGATAGACAAACCCTTTCCAAATTTACCAAAAGGCAGAGAGATAATATCCAAGTTAACAAAATCAGTAACAAAAAGGGGGACACAACAAAAGACAATAAGGAAATCCAGAGAATCATCAGGTCATACTGCAAAAATATGTACTCCACAACATTGGAAAAATCTAAAAGAAATGGATAATTTTCTGGGTAGGTACCACATACCCAAATTAAAATCAAGACCAGATAAACAATTTAAATAGACCTATATCTCCTAAGGGAAAAAAAGCAGTCATTAAAAGTGTCTCAACCAAAAAAAGCCCAAGGCCAGTTGGTTTCAGTGCAGACTTCTACCAGAACTTCAAAGAAGAACTATTATCAATACTCCTCAAATTGTTCCACATAATAGAAACAGAAGGAACACTGCCAAATTCTTTTCATGAGGCTACAGTTACTGTAGCTAGAGTTTTCCTGCCTGGTCCACAGTCAGGACAAATCTCTCTCACCTGCCAGTCCCACAGCCGCTCAGACCCAACCAAGTAAACACAGAGACTTATATTGCTTACAAACTGTATGGCTGTGGCAGGCTTCTTGCTAACTGTCCTTATATCTTAAATTAATCCATTTCTATAAATCTATACCTTGCCATATGGCTCATGTCTTACAGGCATCTTTTACATGCTGCTTGTCCTGGCGGTGGCTGGCAGTGACTCCCTCCACCTTCCTGTTCTTTTAATTCTCTCTGTTAGTCCCACCTATACTTCCTGCCTAGCCACTGGCCAATCAGTGTTTTATTAGCAACACATTTGCCATACAGACCATCCCACAGCAAGTTACCCTGGTACCCAGACCACAAAAAGATGTGACAAAGAAAGACAATTACAGTCCAATCTCCCTCATGAATATTGATGCAAAAATACTCAATAAAATACTGGCAAACAGAATCCAAGGACACATCAAAAAAGTCATCCACCATGCTCAAGTAGACTTCATCCCAGAGATGCAGGGATGGTTCAACATATGAAAATCTGTCAATGTAATCCAGCATATAAAACTGAAAGAAAAAAATCCACATGATCACCTCATTAGATGCTGAAAAAACCTTTGACAAAATCCAACACCTTCCATGATAAAGGTCTTGGAGAGATCAGGAATACAAGGAACATACTTAAATATAATAAAGGCAATTTACAGCAAGCCAACAGCCAACATCAAAGTAAGTGGAGAGAAATTCAAAGTAATTCCACTAAAATCAGGAACAAGACAAGGCTGTCCACTCTCCCCAGTCTATTCAATATAGTACTCAAAGTTCTAGCCAGAGCAATAAGACAACAAAAGGAGATCAAGGGGATACAAATTGGGAAGGAAGAAGTCAAACTTGTGCTATTTGCAGATGATATGATAGTATACATAAGTGACCCAAAAATTCTACCAGGGAACTCCTATAGCTGATAAACACCTTCAGTAATGTGGCAGGATACAAGATTAACTAAAAAAAAAAATCAGTAACCCCCTATATACAAATGACAAATGGGCTGAGAAAGAAACCAGAGAAACATCACCCTTTACAATAGCCAGAAATAATACTCTAACTAAGGTGTAACTCTAACTAAGCAAGTAAAAGACCTGTATGATAAGAACTGTAAGTCTCCAAAGAAAGAAATTGTGGAAGATATCAGAAAATGGAAAGATCTCCCATGCTCATAAATAGGTAAGATCAACATAGTAAACATGGCAATCTTATCAAAAGCAATCTACAGATTCAATGCAATTCCCATTAAAATCTCAACACAATTCTTCACAGACCTGGGAAGAACAATACTCAACTCCATATGGAAAAAAAAAACTAGGATAGCTAAAACAATCCTGTACAATAAAGCAATCTCTGGAAGCATCACCATCCCTGACTTCAAGCTCTACTATAGGGCTATAGTAATAAAAAAAAAGCTTAGTATTTGCATAAAAACAGATGTGAACCAATAGAATCAAAGACCCTGACATTAATCTACACACCTATAAACACCTGACACAAAGAAGCCAAAACTGTACAATGGAAAAAACAAAGCCTCTTCAACAAATGGTGCTAGCATAACTGGATGTCAACATGTAGATTATAAATAGACCCATATCTATCACCATGCACAAAACTCAAATTTAAGTGGATCAAAGACCTTAACATAAATTCAGTTACACTGGACCTGACAGAAGAGAAAGTAGGAAGTAGCCTTGAACTCATTGGCCCAGGATACCACTTCCTAAATATAACACCAGAGTAGCACAGACACTGA
>CABHPQ010000054.1:0-10420 GCA_902168405.1 Peromyscus aztecus
AGCTGGGACCAATCACTGCAACTGTGAGCCTGAGGGGCACGTTCAGATTCAAACTGTGACACAGACATTTCTATCAAACTTTATGGCTGTATTCTCTGAGAGAGTAAATCACTCTTGCAAGGTTGTAGCAGTGGTGGTGATGGGTATGAAATGTTTGAATGACATCCCAGCCATTGTTGGGAAAAGAAACTTGCAGAGACTTGGATGCTCCTTGCTTAAACATTTCTCACAGACCATGGACAATTAGAGGCAAAGAGACTAGTGGCAACTATAGACAACAAGTTAAAGGGCTTTTGCTTTCAAAGAACCTTGATCAGAAATAACTGATAGCAAGAAAAGTAGGGAAAAATCTGCTGCACTGAATAGAAAACTCAGCTGCCTTAGGAATGGCTCCATCACAGCCTAAAATAGGAATTGATGATTCATTGCCAGATGCATTGTGATTAGTTGGTAATTGTAAATTTGGAGAAAGGGTAACATGAATGCTGAAACTATAATATTTTATTTACAAATCAGTCTCTCTGACTTTCTCATTCTCTCTCCCTAGACACTTTTCTTCTTTCATGAGGCTTGGTGTAGGAGAGCTACTGCTGTCCACTGAGGGGTGTGTGTCATGACGAACACAGCTGCAGAAGGTCTTGGTTCACATAGGTGATGCAGGAAGAAGGGAGGTTAAGTCTCAAACTCCTCCTGGGTTTGAGGAAGGACAAAAAAAGCAGGAAGTTATTATCTCAGGAAGAAGAGACCCTCACCACAGCTAAAGATAAGCCTTTCACCTGCCAAGAAGAGTTAGAATTCCATCATAATCAACATTTGCTGTGAAGGTTTCCAATACCAGAGACAATATTTCTTTTATATCAAAATGTTTTCAATGTTAAAATAGCAATATAGCAGGGTTAAGGATTTTTCTACTTATATTTCTGTTGCTGTGATAAAATATTCTGAAAAATAAAGTCAGGGAGAAGGGGATTTATTTCAGTCAACAATTACAGTAATGGTCCATCACTGTGGGAATGTCAAGGCAGGAACGTCAAACGTTACAACTACAAACCAGGAGCAGAGAGAATAAACTCATGAATTCTTGCTTGCTAATGCTTTGTTAGCCTTCTCCACTCTTACATAGCTCAGGACTGGAATGGTGGCGCCCACAATTAGCAAATCTCCACAGACACACCCACAGCCAACCTGCTCTTGACATTAATATTCTCTTCCCAGATGCCAAGTTGATGGTTAAAGGCTCCAGCAAACATCACCCTGTGAAGGATTTCATTCCTTTTGTTAATTAGGTTAGGCTCATCAATGAGTCCCTAGGTATCCACTTATGTCTACTTCCTAAGCACTGGGATTACAAGGGTGTGCAATTGTATCAGGCTTCTTACACATTTTTTTTTTCCTGGAATGAAACTCAGGTCTAATTGTTGGCATGACAAGCACTTTACCAACTTCCCAGTGCCCAGTAGATGACTTATGAAGCAAGCTCTTTACTTAGTGAACAGTCTTTCTCAACCCCATCATACATTTTCTCAGCTCTGGTCTAGGGCTAGCTGGATGATCGTATTCCATGCAAGCACGCTGCACTTGCTCTTCTTCCAGGGCCAGTGCAACTTCAGAATTGCTCTCGGGGTGTCTTCACTTGTCAATGGAAGTTGCTTTACATGTTCCCAGGCCTAGCTCATAGTTTTTAAAATAACTGCAAAACGTCATACAACACTCAGCAAAAGCCATTGCTGTATGATCCCTCCCTGGATAAAGTGCCTTAGGAGTGAGTTTCTAACTAACAAACCCTCCCCTGCTCAAGGTGGATAAGACATTCCAGCATGTTGTGTTATCACAGATTTCTGGTGGTTTGTTTGTTTCTTTTTTGTTTGTTTGTTTGTTTCAGTCAAAGCAGCTAGCCTCTAAAAGCAAGCATGCTACTTCCTGTTTAAAAATGATGCAGCAGAATGAGCAACAACTGTTTCTGGCATTTTACAAGAAAGCAGAAAATAGGAAACACATACAGATACACAAATAACGGCAAAAAGCCATGATGGCTCTGGTAATCAGCACGGCCATTTGTCTAAAACAGTATCAGAGCTGTCAATCACTGATGGTTCATGTTACAATCACTAGTGACAGAAGTCATAAGAATGAAGGAAATGGTGTGAACACACTGGTTACTTCACATAGAGTGAACTCAGTCCTTGTACTTAACCCCTGTGGTCATAGTACAGTTAAAAATAGGGATCTTCAGGCTAGTGACATGGTTCACTAGTCAAGAGTTCTTTTTGCTCTTCCAAAGGATACAAGTTCATTTCCAGCTTCACCAATGAATTGCACACAGCCACTGTAAATCCAGCTCAAGAGAATCTAGCACCCTCTTCTGGTACATGTACACACATCTCTTTCACACACAGAAATAATTCTTTTTTTAAAAAAATCTTTAAATGGGGATCTTCAAGCTAGGGGGATGACTCAGAAGGTGAGAGATCTTGCTATGCAGGAATAAGGACTAGAGTTGATTCCCCCTCACCTCTATAAATAGCCAGGTGTGGTTGTGTACCTGTAACCCCAGTGTTGGGAAAGAAAAGAAGAGACAAGAGGATCACTGTCCCTTGCCTGCTACTATTATAGCCACAAAACATGGGGTCCCAAGCTCAGTGACATCCTCTCTCAAGGGGATAAGGCAAAGCATGATAGAGGAGGACACCGCCATTCTCCTCTGACATTTGCATATACATGAGCATGTGCACTTGAAAACACACAGACACATGTACACAAAGATGTATCACATACACACAAAAAATGAGTAAATAGGCAAATGAGAAACTAGATCTTTACACGTACACATAAACATGATTGGAACGTTGTGGTTAACAGTTTGTCCAAGGTCATACAGCTTAGGTCAGAACCATCATCCCTAGGTCTACCTACACCATTTGTTAGTCTGGTGGTACCTAAGTACAATGTGAGCATCAACACTGATGGTTTCTTTCCTAGTTTATAGAAATTCACTGGTTTGCAGATAGTAGTTTGAATAGTTTGCAGTAAAGTCAGGATGGTATTGGATGTTTCTAAGGCTGATGTTACAGAGACTCTGGTAGAGTGCTGGCCATGCCAGAATGAGGAACCACATGTGGTGTTAGAAGTTCAGTCCTAGAACTTGGAAAGCAGAAAATTATGGATCCCTGGGCTTATTGGACAGTTATTGTAGCTGAGTTGGCAAGTTTTAGAGTAGTGAGAGACTTCATATAGTAAGTCAAGATTAGTGGCTCTTGAAAAACAACAGTCACAGTTGTCTCCCATCCTCCACATGAACATATATGTGCTGCACTTGGACACACACACACACACACACACACACACACACACACACACCAGTATAGCAACATTAGATCTTCCAGACCTTCAGTTCTTATTTTGCATTTAATGATAAGCATGGAATTGGTATGGTGGAGCATGTGTGTTGTGATTGATGGAGACAAAGTGCTGGCCATGAGTCAGCTTTGGAGGAGCAACCCCACACTCAACACAAGAAGATCAATGGGACAAGACAGCTTATTAGTTCCTCTATCAGTAGTCCTGCTGTCTGGGGTGGCTTTTCTAGAATAAACCTCAAAGGAAAGGCTAGGCCTCAACCTGCTCCAGTCCTGTGTGTTCTGTGCTTATCAATCATGCCATACATATCATCTGTGTCCTAGGTGGATTCCAAAGTTAGATTTGCTATGTTTTTGAACATTTAATCACCACTACTAAACTCTCAGAACCTCTCCTAATAAATTTCTGGTTTCCTTAAACCATGTGTCAAAAGTATGCTTTCTTTCTAGGTGTATTTTTTATTATTATTTTATGTACAGATGGGTATGTTTGAGTGTGTATGTGTAGCATGTGTGTGCTGGTGTTAGGGAAGGGCAGACGAGGGGTTCACATCTCTTGGGACTGGAGTGGAGGTGCTAGGGATTGAATTCATGTCCTCTGTAAGGACAGCAGGTGCTCTTAACCATTGAGTTATCTCTCCAATACTTCTAGATGTCATTTTGATTGACCTAGAATAGGAGATTTTACAGTGTGTGTGTGTGTGTGTGTGTGCACAAGTGCAGCACATATATGTTCATGTATGTTATGGAGGCCCCCGACTGAGGTAAGGAGTCTTCCTTGACTGCTCTCCATCTTGTATATTGAGGTAGGGTATGTCAACTGAACGAAACACGTGCAGAAAGGGATAGTCTCACTGCCCAGTTCACTGCTGGATGCTCTATATCTGCTTTCACAGACAGGCCACCATGCACATCCAGCAGTTACCTAGGCTCTAGTGACCCAAGTCACAGTCTTCATGCTTCCCTGGGAGGCACTTTATTCACTAAGCCATCAAGATATCTCCACAGGAGCTTTGTCAGGGCAGGAACTGCACTTTCAACAATTCTTTATTCCTGTTTCATTCTGGATGGACACATGGGTTCAGCTGAAGCACAATCTTATTCTTAGATATCATCTTGCTGGTTTTTCATTTGAAATATTTCTGTGTGAAATCTAATTTCTTTACTTAAATTTTCTCTCTGTGTTGCCAAAACATGCACAAGCAGAGCCCACAAAAGCTCCTCAACTCAATTCAAGTCTCTCAGCCACAGCTCTGCAGACAGTAAACAGAACATCTGTGTTTGTTCCATAAACATCACGATGTGGGGCAAAATGACTGAGTTTGCCTAGACATCATTGCAATGTTGATCTATTTCTCTCATTTTCTGAAAACCTTCTTTTCCTTTCTTTCATTTTCTCCCTTTATTTAAGGAGAAAAAAAATAACTTCTGGGTACAGAAACGCTTTTCTAAAATGACCATGCTCTGAGTTGGAAGGAGACTCCTACTTACATCATGATTTCCAATCCATACAGTGTGATTCATCACTGGATTACTTGTATATTATAAAAAACAAATGCACATACAATAGTTTGACTATGATTATTTAATGCACTGAAAAACATGATGGAAAGAATCAAACAGGGTAAGGTTCTTAGGTTCTAATGAGGACAATCCTTTTTTGTGTATGTATGTGTGGTATGCATATGTTGTGTGCATGCATGTCCACATGTGGTTTAACATTTGAGACTAAATGGATGAATATGCATGTGGAGGCAAGAGGTTGACATCTACCTCTTCCTCTAATAACTCCCCACTTCATCAAGGAGGCAAGGCCTCTTGCTGAAGCTGTTCTGATTGAACAGCTTGCTCTGGGCATCCTGTCTTAGTGTCCCAAGTGCTGATATTACAGGAAGGTCAACATGCCTTCCAGGCTTTTATGTGGTGATCCAAATGTGTTTATGCACCAAGTTCATTATCCTCTGAGCCAGCTCCAGAGTTGTGAAGTCATTGATGAAGCGATTATGATACAGAGGCTACACTGGTTCCTTTCTTGTTGTTGTGACTGGGTGAGAAGCATCTAAAGGGTGGGAACTGTTTTGGCTCACAGTTGAGAGGGTACAAGCCATTGTGGGTAAGCCATGGAGGTTGAAAGCATTATGGCAGCAGGCTGGTGTTGCAGTCACTCACTTCTATGTAGGCCAGGAAGAACAGCACCTGGGACTAGAATGAGACTGAATCCGTCCTTGAAGCCTGCTCCACAACTACCCATGTCTTTACTATCTTCTGCCTTCTAAACAGTCTACAGTATCCCAAAGTTGCTACCAGCTGGGCATAAAATGTTCAAACACAGGAGCTTCTGGTGACATTTTATTTTCAAACCATTGGAGATTTTCAAGTTCTGGACATCCATCTCCATAGAAGAGGTTTAGAAACCTAAATCCAGGATATATTTCCTCAGACAGACCTTATGGGCAGTCATGAATATTTGGGCTAAAAAGCACAGAGCCAAGTATCAGGCATGGGAAAAGTCCCCACTGAAAGGAAGTCAATGCAGCTGCTGGGCTCAAAAGCTGAATTGTGACAGGTGCTAGGTACTGTCTAGGATGATGAAATTGTAATGTGTTATCACACTGTCTTACTTTGATCTCATCTTCCTATATTTTGAAATATCTAATCTCTTTGTTAGATTTAGTCTTGAAGTGAGAGGATGAAGTCATTTAAAGACAGCTTACCTTACTAGGACCCACTGTCCAGCTCTTAACCTGAAGATAGTATGTTTCCCAAGAGGACTGAATATTGCTTTCATCCATCCACAGCAGTCACAGCTTATTGTTTTAATGTTGTTGGTTTGTTTGTTTTTTTAAGAAAACTATGCATGGTTGCAGAGATTGCTCAGTAGTTAAGAGCACAAGTTATTTTCTTTTTAGAGAACCAAATTTAGTTCTCACCACCATGTCTAACAGCTCACAACTGCCTACAACTACAGTCCCAGGGTTCTGATGCCTCTGGCCTCTCTGGATACCTGTAATCCCATGCACCTACCCATACAAAAACACATACACATACACATAATTAAAACTAAAATAAATCTTTAAAATTTTCACATACTGTTTGTAGCTAGAGCTTTTCTGGTCCTGCCTGGCCCACAGTCAGGACAAATCTCTCTAACCTGCCAGTCCCACAGCAGCTCAGACCCAACCAAGTAAAGACAGAGACTTATATTGCTTATAAACTGTATGGCCATGGCAGGCTTCTTGCTAACCCTTCTTACATCTTAAATTAATCCATTTCTATAAATCTGTACCTTGCCACGTGGCTTGTGGCTTACCAGCATCTTCACATGCTGTTTGTCATGGCGGCGCCTGGCAGTGTCTCCCAGCCTCAGCCTTCCACTTCCCAGAATTCTCCTCTCTGCTAGTCCCGCCCATACTCCCTGCCTGGCCACTGACCAATCAGTGCTTTATTTGTTGACCAATCAGAGCAATTTGACATACAGACCATCCCACAGCAACTGTTCCTTGAGCCATGTGAAAGGTAAAATAAAAATGTCTCATATTGTGGAATAATCTTTTTTGTATACTGTGAAGATTTTTCACTCTGGTTGGTTTAACAAAAATACTGAATGGCCAATAGCTAGGCAGGATTTTCAGGGCAGAGAGATGTAGCTGAAGTTTTCCTGGTCCTGCCCAGCTCCCGCAACCCTTTGGCTGCTTGGACCCACATAAACATGCAGAGGCATATATTAATTAAAACTGCTCGGCCATTAGCTCAGGCTAACTATTGACTAGTTCCTACACTTAAATTAACCCATAATTCTTATTTAGGTTTAGCCATGTGGCTTAGTACCTTTTCTCAGTTCTGCCTTTACATCTTACTTCCTCTGTGTCTGGCTGGCAACTCCTGACTCAGCCTTCCTGTTCCCAGAATTC
The DNA here is from genome assembly GCA_902168405.1 of Peromyscus aztecus. NCBI lineage: Eukaryota > Metazoa > Chordata > Mammalia > Rodentia > Cricetidae > Peromyscus > Peromyscus aztecus. The sequence continues at coordinate 7,268 of CABHPQ010000054.1, forward strand.
TCCTCTCTCTTATCCCACCTATATTATACTTTCTGCAGATGTAACCAACCGTCTTATTAAATAAGAAACACAGAGCCAATGTAAAGATAAAAGCCCAAGAGGTCAGAGCTAAGAGCCTTACCCGCCTGCTGCCAGCTAGCCTCTTCCGCCAAGAGACCTCTCCGAAAAAGGGCTACTTCCTGTCTGTTTGTCTTTATATAGCCTTCCTGTTCTGCCTTCTCATTGGTTGTAAACCCAACCACATGACTGCTGGGCTACTGGCCAATCAGCATTTTATTTATCAACCAATTCAGAGCAACACACATTCACAGCATACAGAACAACATTCCCATCAGAGAGGACTCTGGAAAGAAGAGCAGAGAAGCAGAAAGTTGCCAGTCAGATGCACAGGAAGTAGCATGGGCATTACAAAGTACAGGTAATAAAGCCGGGAGACAAAAACTAGATTGATAGAAATGGGTTAATTTAAGTTGTAAGAGCTAGTTAGTAAGAAGCCTAAGCTATCTGCTGAGCTTTTATAATTAATAATAAATCTCCATGTTATTTTGGAGCTATCAGACAGAAAATCCATCTATACTCTCATTTAGGGGTGAGCACTGAATTTACTCATTTTTCTGAACTCTGAGCAACAATGAGTATCATATTAGTTACTATCCACTAAAAAACAATGTTTTTCTTATGTGATGCACCAATCTCTGGCTATTGAGATGAGGAATACAGAAGGATGATAGATACAAAGTCCATTTACCAAGATAATACTAGTGGGTTCTCCTCTAGGGCCTATGGTCTCCCAAGTCAAGTATCACTGGACAAGTAACAGTATCAGAAATAAGTTTCACTTTGTTGTGTGTAGCTTAATACAATAAAAAAATCAGTTGGTTACCCCATAAAAATCTTGCCATTATAAAAGGGGGAGGAAAGATGATAAGATCCACATGTTCTCATCAACTCACAGCAGTTGTGGCTGCTTGCATAAGACCTGCACATGATTGAGCAAAAAGTCAGGTACAGAAGGGAGAGGGGCTGAAGTGCTTTGGCAATTGAAGGCTCTTGGGGTAGGCAAAGCCTTTTTTTTTTTTTCAGGGAAGTAGTCAGTGTAAAGTTGTCCATGATCCAGTGCATGGCCCCACAGCCATGCACATATCGGTAGCACTGACTTGACTCAGTGAGCCATGATAAAAAAAAAAAAGACATAAAGGCAGAAGGAGGGCGTGGCAGATAGGGGCCTGAAAGGAGCTGGAGGGGGAATCAAGCACTGATGTGTTATACAAGTATGAAATTCTCAAAAAATGTATAAACAAAGAAAATTATCACTAAACTTTCCAAACCAACCTCAGAAGGTGATGTCAAAGAGATTCTCACTGTCATTTTACTGGTTGAGAAAAAATTACTAGTAGGAAATAGGAACTTCCAATGGTCATGAAGATCCAACCTATGTACTTTGTGGGAAGTAGAATATGTAAACTCTAAGGATTTAATACCAGAGAACAATAGTAGCTTTTCCCCTTTCATAGATATCAACAGATGCCCTTCTGAGACATGGTCTGTGTGTCCCTCACTAACAGACAATGCCAATGCCAGGATAACACATCTGGGAGGTGAGTTTAGCTCACCTGCAAAGTGAGTTTACATCAAAGTCATGCATTTTATTCCCCAACCTTTCTCTGCCTCAGACCTACAAATCAGAGACCCTGATGAAGCAGGCTTGTGCTGTGAACCTCCTTCCATCCCCAGAAAGCTATATGAACAGACTTCAACCCACATGGGCTCTAACTCCTTTCAGAGCCTCTGCCATGTTGTTGACTTCTTGTCTGTCTGACCATGGTATTAATAATTCTTCTAATAAACTCCTTACTTCCCTAGTAATCTATCTCAGTATTCTCTTGAACTTCTCGTCTCCTACCTATAACCCAACATAGAATGAAAGATGCTTGTCCCAGTAAAATCTGTGCTAGACAAACCTGAGGCAAGAAACTCACATCTAATGGTCTTTATAGCCTTTCCAGATTTTATACCTGTAGGTACACTCTGATGCTCTCTGGCTTTGAAGAGGGTCAACACCAGACCGAGGTGGTACAAAAATTTCTTTTGCTTTGTTTTGTGCTGTTTAGATTTTCACTGAGGCGTAATGTATAGTTATATTAGTAAGATAGCCCACACACTTTCACAGATGGATGAATCCAGATCAGGAGACAGAACAGTGCAGAACCCCCGCATTCTTGCTCATTCCCTTATCATTGCTAACATTCTAGGTTAACTACTCTTTTACCTAAACATAGCATAGACTGACTTAACAAGATTTTAAAATTTAGAGCAAATTGGATCTTGGAAAATGTGTCTCTTTTATGGGTGATTTCTTTTAACATTGTGAGATTGGTTGATTTTACTTTTTGCAAACATAAAACAGATATTTTAGCTGCTTAAATGGACTACATAAGAGCTTGTAGCTTTAATAAGAAAGAAAAAAAGTGGAAGAAAGTTGAGGGGAGCCTTCACGTCCACACCTTGCAGAGAACAAAAATCTCTGAGGGAAGTGAGACTTCTAGCCTGTTTCTTTAAAAAATGTTTCTACTGCTGGGTGGTGGTGGCGCACGCCTTTAATCCCAGCACTCGGGAGGCAGAGGCAGGCGGATCTCTGTGAGTTCGAGGCCAGCCTGGTCTCCCAAGCGAGTTCCAGGAAAGGTACAAAGCTACACAGAGAAACCCTGTCTCAAAAAAACAAAAAAAAAATATTTCTACTTAAAATTTTTCATATAATATGGTTTTATTGTATTATTTCTTCTCTTTCCTTGGCTTCTCCCAGATCCTCCCAACTTCCCTATTTATCCAACTTCATGTCCTCTCTTTTTCTCTCGCTCAAAAAAAAAGAAATGAACAAAAATAAAACTGAAATCAGATAAACTAAAAAAAGAAAGATAATAAGAAAAAACAAAACAAAACAAATTAAAAAACACAATACATACACACACCCATACAGAGAGAGAGAGAGAGAGAGAGAGTTAATTTTGTGCTGGTGAACTATACTGAGCATGGAATCTGCCCTGGAATGTGGTTGATATACCCAGTGACAATCCACTGAAGAAAACTTACTTTCCCTTTTACAGGTTGCATCAATTGCAAATAGCTTCTTGGTTAAGACTGGGACGTGATGCT
>CABHPQ010000056.1:0-13476 GCA_902168405.1 Peromyscus aztecus
GCCAGCTGCTTCATATACAGAGAGGTAGTTCGTGTTTAAATATCCGGGCTATAAAGGAGAGGTGCTGTAGCAGAAGCCTGTGCAAGCTGTCAGAAGATATTTCTTGTTGAATGGCAATAGGAACAGGGGCTGGCAACAGCATGATCTGTAAATAACAGGAGCTGTGCAGTATCCTGCTGAGGGAGCCCAGGGAGAAACCATGACTATGGGGGAGAATGGGGCCACTTCCATGTCTTACCCAACACCTTCCTCTACTGCAGGTGCGGAGGTCAGAGGACAGCCTCAGGTTTGAAACAGTGTCTCTAGTTCTGGACTTCAGGAACTGAGCAGGCTGGCCTGAAACCTCTGAGAGTCACGTGTTGTTGCTTCCCCTCTGTTTATAGGAATTCTGGGGTTACAGATGGGTGCCTGACTTTACATGGATTCTGGGGATCAGAGCTCTGGTCCTCAAGCTTGCAAGACAAATGCTCTACCCACTGAGTCATCACCCCAGCCCTATTAGTAGCTTTAGAATAGTTCACAATTAGCAAATACTAAATGAAGAAAAATTAAAAATAAGTGAATATGCACATAAAGAAAAATAATCAAATACTCTCAATCATATCATTATGCAGAAGGGCTAAATTTTTTTCTCTAGATCTAATGCCTTAGCTACATGAGGACCTAAATAAAATTCCCCAGAACCAACATTTTTAAAAATCAGTCATGGTGGCATGCACATGTAATCTCAGCAATAGGGAGCAGTAACAGGTAGATCCACAGAGTTGAGGGTTTGCTGGCAAGCTCTTTACATTGTATGTGCACAAACAGAAAGACAGACAGAAAGGCACTCACACACACACACACAAGTTCACCTTCACACATTAATATGTGCATATACATACATACACACAAATAAATAAAACTAAGAAATCTATCCAATGAACACCCATAATGGATGGTACAAGGCTGCTGACTCACCTTATTTTTTGTGGAAGTCTAAGAAACATCTCTGTGCAGCAAACATTAATACCTTCATTTTTTAGCTAAGAAGCAGAGGTTGTGGATGGCATTTCAGAATTCACACAGTCAAGGACAATTTAACTCTTTCTTTCCTGAATGAGCTCATGGGCCTATCTCTTGACCCACACCACACATATTGTCATCAAGGGCAGGACCTCAATGTCTCAGCCAATATACTTCCGCTCCCACTAAACTGTGGTGAGAATAGAAAAGAGTGAGAGGAAGAGTTGGAACTGACATTATTATCTCTGGGAGAGAACTATACTTTTGTTTTGTGGTTGGTGGTGAGCCAGAGGTGGGTTAAAGCACAGTGAAATTACAAAGAAGAAATCTGTGATCCTGGGGATGATAACCTTTTTTATTTTTGATTTTTTCAGAAAATGACTGTATTTTCTGAAATAGAAATAGAGACAGGGTTTCTCTGTGTAACTTTGTGCCTTTCCTGGAACTCACTCTGTAGCCCAGGTGAGCCTCGAACTCACAGAGATCAGCCTGCCTCTGCCTCCAGAGTGCTGGGATTAAAGGCGTGCACCCCCACCGCCCGACTCTGCGCCACCACAGCCCAGCTCAGTTACTTTTCTTATGGCTATGACAAAATACCTAGCAAAAGCAACTTAAGGAATGAGCATTTTGCTTTGACTCACAGTTTTAGGGTACAGTCCATCATGGTGGGAACTCGCGGAGACAGGAGCATGAGACATCTGGTCACATAGCATCGGCACTCAGGAAGCAGAGAGAGATGAATACTGATGCTCAGCTCACTTTCTCCTTGTCCAGGATCTCATCTCATGCAATGATGCTACATTTAGAGTGGCCCTTCCTACTTCAATTTACCCAATCTAGAAACCGCATTGTAGACCTTCCCAAGAGTTTCCTAGGTAATGCTAGAGCCTGTCAAGTTGACAATGTTAACTGTTACAATGACTGTAAGAAAAGATAATGTCCAAAAACAGATGTAAGGAAGTGAGTCCTGTTTCAGTCCTCATGAGAAGTTCTGAAGTGAATGTATAATAACAAGGTGCTTTGTCAAGCTCACAAAAATACTATTGCATAATTAGTATTATCTGGAACTAATAGGTTAGGGCAAATATTGAGATTACAATACCATTTGGAAATGAAATCAGTCTCTAAAATAAATTCCCCCACCTTGCATATTTTATATTGTATCCTTCTGTATGGTCAGTGTTTCTCAACCTGTGGGTCAAAATGTCTTTGGGGTTACATATCAAATATTATGTATATAAAATATTTATATCATGATTCATAACAATAGCAAAAGTATAGATATAGTAGCAACAATATTTCTTGTTTCAGGGTTACTGCAAATGAGCAAGTGTATTAAAGGGTCATAGCATTAGGAAGATTGAGTATCACTGGTATAGGTTTAATGCCTTGAATTTTATGTACTTAATTATAGAGGAAACCATTGGAAATGCTACTTTGGTTTTCCATTCTGCTTCATGATCAGGAGAGGATTTCTGGTACAGTTTTGTCATCATGATACCCAAACCCTTCCTGCATGTCCTTGAATATCACAGAGTTCCTTTCCCCCTCAATATGACAAGAGTGCCACTGTGATAAACTGTGAAAGTTTGTTGTGGTCTCTCAGGTTGAGAGTACCTTGTAATGTGTTATACCTGTGATTAGCTTGTACTGTCTCTAAATGAATTCAGCCTGCAGTCAGGCAAGACTATGCCCTGGGTTGTTTGGAAATCATTTAAGTATCTTGTGTGTGGATAAATAAATACACTCTTCCCAGAAGAGGCTGTAATCCCCACTGAAGTATTCGTAATTATGCACACACCTTGTGTTTCTATTCCAGCTTTCCCCAGGGACTTCAAAGCACTTTACAAATATTAATTGCAAACAATAAATAATACCTTGGATTTCCAAGACACCCATCACTGACAACTTAAGTGTTTGCCTCTCTAAGCATTATAACAGTAACAGCACCACAACTGCCCAAGGGCAAGAGTAAGCACACCTAGTCTCCCGGGGAAGAACACTGCAAACTATCATCCGGCAAATTTCACCAAAGTGAAGCATGGGTACATGAGGGAATTGTAGCATGAATCTTAGAGAGTCTTATTAATAAAATCAAACCTGAGCCAGGTATTGGGGCAAACACTGGAAGGTCAGAGAGACAGAACGAGCCACAGCTATCTCACCTCGCCGGATCCTCAGCTGGTCTTGTTTCCTCAGACTGGAAGCCTCTATGTCCTCATATCCGAATGACTCTCAGCTGAACTGCTGCTAGAAGCCTGAATGCTTAACCAGCCCAAATGCTTCTCCAGGCCAAATGCCTACCCAGGCCAAATGCCTCGAGTTTCTTCACGCCTTATATACCTTTCTGCTCTCTACCACCACTCCCTGGGATTAAAGGCTGGTTTACTGGGATTAAAGGCGTGTGTCATCACGCCTGGCCGTTTCCAATGTGGCCTTGAACTCACAGAGATCCAGAGGGATTTCTGTCTCTAGAATGCTAGGATTAAAGGCATATGCTACCACTGCCTATCCTCATGTTTAATATTGTGGCTGTTCTGTCTCTGACCCCAGATAAATTTATTAAGGTACACAATATTTTGGGGAACACAATACCACCACAGGGAATGATCCTGTAAACTGAGGATTTAAGATCGTGGAGGTGACAGGAAGCGGCTTTTAGTAAGAAAACCATGACTGATCCTATAGTAACTTTTAGTTATTACATATTGTGTTAATCAGCTATAATGATGAATGGGGAGGGACAGTTTAAGGCATATGCAAGGATTCTACAATTGGGAGCTAATGAATTGCTTTTGAAGTACCTCACTGTCTTGACTCTCAAATGTGGCTAAAAGATCTCTCTCTACTCTAGCACAGGGAATTTTCTAGATGAAATGAATGCAAATAAAATGTCCTTTGTATCACAGCTTGCTCTATTTTTTGTCCCTCCCTTATCCAGAGAAAAGGGGGAAAGAGATATGTGGGTCATTCTTTGGTTACCATAAAATTCAAATGTAATTGAGTTAGAATTCACCAAATGTGTTTTTTAGTCATTTTTTTTCCTTTAAAACATAAATAAATAGGAACCTTTGATTTCTTTCTATATAAAACACTCCAGTATTTCATCTGTTTTTAGTTTCCTCTCAGCACAGAAATCTGAACTTGAGAAAAAGATTAGGTCTTTGAGAATTCTGCTAGGCTTCTGCCTACCCAGCAAACTGTGCACACTCCAGTTCATAGCAATCGCTAATGAGACGAACTCTGCAGGCAGTACTCTCTGTGTTCAGCATTACACTTGTTTCCTTTCTGAATCCCTGTGGTGTGAATGGAGCCCTTAAATGTGATGTAGCATTAACAGAGCTCTATTCAGAATCATTTTAACAGTGAAAAAAAAAAAAAAACAATGGCATGGAGGAATAAGTCCAAGACATCTATTTGATGATGATGAAGATAAAGATGATGGTGAATGCAGTGTTTATCCTCGTCCCTTATTGAATTGCTGAAGATATAGCACCAGAGAGTGTAAAACATAATCATCAAAATGATAATTGCAATGCAACTTAACATTTCTTAGTGTTATATTACAGATTCTCAAAGTATTTCAGATAACTTCATTCTGTACAATTTTATGAACTATATCTTCATTTTGTACCCAGAGGGCAATATGCTTGGACGCTTGTGTGACTGACTAGGACCATCTAGATAGTATCTTGAGGTCCTGGAATCTGACCCAAACTGATTGACTGAAGCCATTACTCTTCTTTCTTGCCTCTTAGAAAAAGCATGTTGATGAGTATGTGTACAGGCTGAGAATTTGAACATGGCCAACATACCATAGAGCTCTACAGTCATTCTGTTACTAAAGAAGTGTGAGATGTCTAATGGAAGACCATGGTTTGTGATCGAATATAGCATAGCCACACTTTAGTTTGATGACCTGGGAAATCTGAAGTTGACCTTGAAACATGACTTTAATGCAATGTTATATTATGTATGGCTGCCTATGAATCACACAAGTCAGTCATCTGTCTATAGAAGTTTCCTGTGCATGGTTCTTAGAATGGAATTTTTGGTCTCCACTTCTCTCCAAAATCACAGTCTCACATTCTTTGCCAGTTACTTAACTAATCATAATATTCTATGCAAAATGAAGTTGCTTTACTCCTTGTGGTAAAACCTTTTTGTTTCCTCTTTCACATTGTATTAATGATCTCTGTTGGACTTTATTAAGTACTAAGCAATACAGAAGAAATAGAGATGAATGAAGGAGTCATAATCTCGGTTCTCCTAGAGCTCACACTGCATTGGAAGGATCACCTTTTAATAAAATATATACCCTAGCAGAAACATAATTTAATATTGTGACAAGCCTCAAGTGAGAGAACACACAATACTTTATTACCTTTTTAATACTATGTGAGCCTATTTCAAGATGGAGGAGGGCAAGGATGCAGGCAAAGAAGATTTTCTAGAGGAGAAATGTTTCAGCTGAGATCTGAGGGTAGATTTGTTTGCTGATTTGGGAACAGCTGATTCCAGCAAAGGGAATGACTTGTGAAAATGTCTCCTACAAGTAGGAGCTGGAAGAAACTGAAAGAAAGCCCAGTTACCATGTACAAGGAGACTGAGTACGGTAAGAGAGGCCTACAGACCAGGTTAGGTCCATGATACCCCTGGATATACCATGTAGAGTTAAGGCTGTTTCCTTTGTCTTCATGAATACCATCTGCCAGCACATCCTATCTAAATGAAGTTTTTTCTCTCATCCTGTCTTTCCTGATTTCTACTTATATTTCTTTATTTTACCATTTACTATCCCTATCTACCCTAGAGTATCTTTTCATTGAAACTGAAGAACTGATTTTAAAATTTTCTAAAATGAATCTTAAAATATCACCTGCTGTGCAATGTCTAATACAGGTTTATGTATGAGAATGCAGAATCTTCTCAGTGCTATTTGGGGATGTCATGGAACCTTCGGGAGCTAGGGCCCAGGCTTCCAGGGGAGTTTTTGAATGTTACATCCTAACCTTAATACAGGTCCTGTTTCTTCCTCCTGGTGTATTGCAGTGGGAAAAGTTGCTCTTTTATGTTCCAGCCACTATAGATGGAGCTTCTCCTGCCGCTTGCTTCCCTACTGTGAGGGACTGTACAATTGTGCAGCATCCCAGTCTTTCCCTACCTTGACAAACTACAGCATTATGGAATTTCCCCAGCCATGTTTCTCCTACCTGAGGTGCTGTAGAGTTCTGCTTTTGCCCTATTGGGATTCAGGCTAATTTTTCCCATTTTCCCTTACTAGCCTCTCATTCTTCCCATTTCTAATGTGAATATTTATCCCCTGACACTGTATATTAGAAGTATGTAAATTGATTCTTATTTTATTTTATTATTCAATGGTGGCTTTAATTTAAGAGATTACCTTTAGTCTAAATAGAGATTTTGGGCTAGTTAACAGTATTTGAACTGTTAAGATTCTATTAAGACTTTTAAAATTGGACTATGTGATTTTTATATTGCGAGATAATCATTAACCTCTGGGTTTGGGGGGAAATGTAGTAGCTTGAATCTGAATTGTCACCAATAGGCACATGTGTTTGAACACTTAGTGCCAGGCTGATGCTTTGGGAGGGTATAAAACTGTTAGGATGGTGAACCCAGCTGGGGGATGTGGGCAGAAAGGGAAGGACCTGTATCTTACACCGTGGTAGTGCTTCTTCTTCTCTGCTCCTGACCTGCTAAGGTGTGAAGAGCTTAAAGAACTCCCTGACCTGCTAGGGTGTAAATGATTAATCTGTGAAGATGGGGCTTTCGGGTAAATTGAATACAGGACTCCAGAAGAGCCTTCCTGAAAATAGAGCTAAGAGACAAATTCATACATAATTCTTGATTCTAGCAGCTACCTCCCACTCCCAGTAGAACCACCCTAGTTGCCAGGCCTTTCCATATATAATAAAATACATTCCTTAAAACCCTGTTTTCTGGGCCAAAACAACTCTCCAAAGTTGCTTGTTCCTTCAGGTGATTGATTCCAGAGAAATAATGAATTCTCCTCACAATTAGAATCACCACTAAATCCTCAAACTCCTACTCTAGTAAATCCACAGTTCTAGGAATGTTCAAAGCTCTTCATCACAGAAATGAATTACCTCTTTTGGTAGGTACATTCCTTACTTTTCTCAGCACTGTGATAAAATGTCCAACTAAAGTAATTTAAGGAAGTAAAGGTTTATTTTGCTTCATAATTTTAGGGTACAGTCTATCATGTTAGGAAGGTCAGGCTGACATGAGGGCAGATGGTTACATTGAATCCACAGATGGAAGAAGGAATGCTGGTGCTCAGTCCTCTTTCTACATTTCCTTAAATTGAGACCCCAGCCTGTGGAATGGTGCTGACAATGATTAAGATGTGTCTCCCTGTCTTAATTCTAGCAGCTCCCTCATAGACAGGCCCAGAGGCTTGTCTCCTAGGTGATTTTAGATTCTTTCAAGTTAATTAATCAAGTAGGTATTTAAGCAGCACCTACTATGTGCAAGGCACAGTCAGAGATAAATGGTTTGTCTGTGATTTCTTATAGATGTAATACAGGAATCCAGAAGGGCCTTTCTAAAAATAGAGCCAAGAGACAAATTCATACATAACATGAAAATATAGGTCACAGACTGGACATTGTTATGTAATTGGTTGGAAGGCTTCTTCACAGTACAGTGATAGTCCCACAGGCCTGATGTGTTAGGGTTAAAGATGGACAGGATATAAAGAGAGAGGCACCGAGTTTAATCATTTGTTAGAGAAAAGATTTATTAACCCAGCTGCAAGCAGTAGGATCAGACTATGAAGTAAGTATTAAGCCTTCCACACAAAGCAAGGTGTGCCCTCAACAAGGACAGACAACGGGGAGGTCTTACACCATCAGGAAGTAACCTGAGTTCATATGGAATTCAGGCTTTGTGTCACAGATAAGGAAGAGGGCTGTATGTGACTTAGGCTACAGAATAGGAGTCACACATTATCTGGGTAGAAGAGTGAAGATTAGTTAATGTGTGAACCATACAATGTGACATTAGTCAGCCTGTCATTGACTTCCATATGGCAGCCATAAATTCCTACCATGCTCTTGGCACTCTGCTTAGAGCCTAGTTATTTTGAGAGCCTGTGTTATCTAACATGATACAGGAGTGTAAATTTGCTTAGATACAGGAGAAATTGCTAAAGAAAGGATGCTTCATGTGAAGACCATACACTTACTTGGGCATTTCAGGATTTTCACTAACCTCTCTGCATTCTCTGTATCTTCCCAAGAACTTCCTATGGATCATGACACCCCCTTACTGGCTGAATTAATATTTACAGTCTCCCTCCCTCATCCCTTCCTCCCCTCCCTCCCTCTTTCTCTTCCTCCCTTCCTTCCTTCCTTCCTTTCATCCATCTTTCCTGGTATATATATTCTCTATGAATGCAGAGCAGAGCACCTGGCTCTGGAAATGCAGCATAAACCAAAGGAAAGCACACTGTATATTCAATAGGCATATGTTGGCTCTTGATACAGACTGTGTGTCATGTCACAACTCAATAACATGGCACCACTCACAGACTATCAACCTACCTTTTTTGGCCTAATTTCTAATTTTACAACATGAAGGATAGATATAATCAGTTACATTAATTATATCATCTCTGTTTTTCTCTTCAAGACAAATTATTGATGTTTTTTCTTGTTTTTAATTCTGTAAGCATGCCCCAAGGTATTTATCATGCCTTTAGAGAATAGGGATCCTTGGCAGATCTCTCAATGCATATTGGGCATGTCCCTCTTTCTTTGGAGGTTAAGCCATATCAATCTAAGCAAGAGCATGCTGCATAAGTACATACTAGCAGAAACCTGTGGTGATATGCTTTACTTTCTTTTATATACCACACATTTAAGAAGGTCTGAGGAGGTAAGTAGAAATTATCCTAGACTTTGTTTCTTATTTTTTTCCTACTTCAGATCAGAGGGGATGCCCTCCTGTCTTCTCATATACCCACATCCATGATGGTTTTATAAACTTAGGGTTAATGAGATTAAGCTGAGGCCATCTGCTTGACTGGCAAGCACCGAGCCACTAAACATTTCACTAGCTTTAGCTTTAAAAATAATAATAGTGATTGCAAATTATTACACCACCACAGTTCTAATTCTGGGAAAAAGCTATTATTCTTAAGGACATGGACAGGAAACTAAAATTATGTCTTTTGATGGACAAAAAACAGATTGTATGAGCTGCATACTGGGTAATCTCAAGAGCTCCACTACATCAACCAAAGACACATAAAAAGAAAGCGTGGCACACAGTAGGCACTCTGTAGACCACAATTCCCTCCTTCCCTGGATGGATGCATATCTGTGTTCCCATTTCCAAGGAAGGATAAGTTACACAGAATAATGGATCAAAAAAGAACAACATCCTGGATGGGGTCCTCGCCTCTGCATAGGTAAGATTTCAGAGTCAGAACTTGCTGCAATTCTCCCTCCCTCTTACTCCAAGAAGCTCAGTAATGGATTGACTCCATGACAACAAGCAAAACAATATGGCTATGTGATGTTCTGCATGTGGGAAATGCCTGAAGCTATTTAAGAGCTAGTTATTCTGTGTGTTAATGATTTCAGAAAGTGGTTTAGGAAATCATCTATAATTGACCATCATTTATATTTTCATTTATGGAAGTGCCTGAAGCCAGCTCAAATTACTTTGTCTTCTCCATACTTGGCAGAACACTATTGTAGTGCTAACACACACTGAGAAGATACAAGGTCCAGATATGTGGATTTTATTCTGACCAAGCTACACCTTTCACACCACTGAAGAAATGAAATAATGTTAAACCCAGGAGATTGTGTGTGTGTGTGTGTGTGTGTGTGTGTGTGTGTGTGTGTGTAAAAGTCAGAAGTCATCTCAGCAAGCACTTCTACCCCTGAGCCATCTCCCTAGTTTCCCAGAAAACATATTTTTAATGCTTCTGTGTTGGATAGTTTTATGTCAACTTGACAAAAACTATAATCACCTGATAGGGGGGAACTTCAATTAAGAAAATGCCTCCATAAGATCAGGCTGTAGACAAGCCTGTAAGTCATTTTTCTTGATCAGTGATTATTGCCAGGGGGTCCAACCATTGTGGGTGGTTCCATCCCTGGGCTGGTGGTCCTGGGTTCTAGAAGAAAGTAGACTGAGCAAGCCATGAATAGGAAGACAGTAAGAAGTACACCTCCATGACTTCTGGTTTAGCTCCTGCTTCCAGGATCCTACCCTATTTGAGTTCCTGTCCTGCTTTCCTTCAATGATGAACTAAGATGTAAAAATATAAGTCAAATAAACCTTTTCCTCTTCAATTTTCTTTTGGTTATGGCATTTCATCATGGCAATAGTAACCCTAACTAAGACAAGTTGGTACCAGGAGTGGGAAATTGCTGTGACAGACCTGACCATGTTTTGGGGAGGATTGTGAAAGGACCTCGGCACTTTGTGCTAGAAAAGCCATTGAGTGTTGAGAGCTTAGTGAGCTGTTCTGTAGGAACTTGGGGGATAAGAATGTTGAGAGCAGTGCAGGTGATGGAGGCCTGGTTTGTGAAGTTTCAAAAGGAAGCAAGACTCTCCCAGGGCATTTGAGTTAAGAAGTTGTGGTTCAGGAGCTGAAGAATTGGCTGATTAACAAAATACAAAACCACTAAAGTGAACCATTTGGTTTGTTGGGATAATGAACATGGTCAGCTGGGGCTGAAGAATGATTAAGAAGATACTAGCATCATTGAGGTGAAATCTTCTGGGAAGTATTTCCTCAGGGTCAGCATACAGAAGCTGTGTTCCAGAAAACCAATGTTGTTCCTCCTTTTGTCAGCCAAACTTAGTTGTATCAGAATCATCCAGGTGGTACTGGTTTTGTAGCATAAAAGGGTCATAAAGAGCATCTGAGGCTTGACACTATGTCAGCTGTGCAGTCCCTAAAGAGAGTCTTGAAGCTGCTATTAGTGAAAGTGCAGCCCAGCTGCAGAAGAAAACACTAGCATTTTGGCCCCAGTAACATGGGATGGCCACCAAGGAAAGCAGCAGGTATGGAGAAGAGCCAGTCTGAACCTAGAAGACAACCTGTGTGCTGAAGAAGGCAGAGTCAAAGAAGTGACCCAAGCCCTTTGGAGGAAGATCATGACTAGACCCCAGACATTAGGCAATGAATGAGTTATTTACACTGTAGTGAGTTTGGTTTTACTTTGTTCAGATTGTGACTATGCCCAGGTTCTTCCTTCTTGAAGTAAGAAAGTATTTAACTTAACTTTGATTTTTACAAGAGTACACAATGAAAATATTTTTGAATTAAAAAATATTTGGAGTTTTAAAGACACTGAATATTTTAAAGGGATTGAAATTTTAATGAGTTTGAATTTGTAAAGACTATGGGACTTTTAAAGTTATTTATGTTTTTAATGTGAGATCATGGGGATGAATGAGATAGGAAAGGTTGTGGCTTGATGGTGATGTGCTGGAGGCCAGCACCAACATTAATAGGTCTCAAGAAGATGTATGGTTGGTGAAGGAAGTATGACCCAGACATGATAGTCATGAGAATCTTGCAGCCTGACTGACTGGCAACCAGAGTGCTTCTTTATTTATACAGAATGCATTAAGTAGGGATAGATTCATGTTGTTCCAAAACACAGATCATATAATTTTTGTTTGTGGATGTGTGTCTCACTTACTCTTGCATATATTTTAGTCATCATTGATAAACCATGACAAAACAGTTATCATTCATAATCAATTTCCCCTCAAGTTTAATCATCATTGATAAACAGTTCTCTTTTATAACCATTTTTACTCATTAACCACATAACCCAATTTTTTTAAGAATCTAGAGGCATATGGCAGCCTGGACTCAGGCTAGTAGCTTTTGTGGCTTCAAGGACGTTAGAAAAAAACAAAATTTCCAAACCAACCAGGATAGATTTCCATGTCCCAAGTAGTATATTATTAACTCTTAATGGTCAGAGTGCCCAAGGAAAATCTTCAGGCCAAAGCTGCTGCAGTTATTCAAATTCTGGCATAATACAATGTTTACATTTTAGATCTTTATAGAATTCATTTATATGTCTAATCCTGGCATTCTGTTGTTCTTTGGTCATATGACATCACAGTGGCTCTACATGTGCTATGCATTTTCTAAGAAAGGAGGATCATGACATCTCATTCTTTGTCATCTTCTATACCATTCTTTGCTCATCAATATTAGTCTCTGTGTAGGGCAAATGTAACTTCAGCCAATCTAACTTTATTGCCATATAGTCAGGTAATTGCCTGAGTGTGTGGTAGGAAGAGGTTTGTAATCTGATCTGTGGCTCACTCCTCTAGCCCACCAAATCCTATTGACCTTTTTAAGTTTACTTTGTTTTGAATATCTTCCTCCTGAGTAAGTACAAGGACAGATGATTCAAGAATATTTTATAGGCTCATAAAGAGACCTCTGGCTTCTTCATGTGTGTCACAACCTCCAAGGTGTAAGGAAGACCTTCAAGTAGATTAGGATATCTCCCTATAAGCAGGAGGGGTAGTATGTTCAGGACTTTCCTGGAGAAGCTTAAAAGCAGTACTTCTGGGAGAAGGCATAAATGATTCATAAGAAATTTTAATTGATCCAATATCCCCAAATTATATAAATATTAAATGTCCCCCAAGTATGCAACAGGCAGAGATCAAAACCAAAAGTGGCATGGCAGCCATTATGCAGCTCAGTCAGCTTTGCTGGACCTTTTCGAGCAGCTATGTTGGCTTTATGACTTTTGTAGCTCCCATCAGATATGGCTGTTACAGTGATGTATTTGTCTGTTCAGTTGACAAGTGATCAATTTTGCATTATAGTTTTGTGTCAACTTGA
Source organism: Peromyscus aztecus (assembly GCA_902168405.1). NCBI lineage: Eukaryota > Metazoa > Chordata > Mammalia > Rodentia > Cricetidae > Peromyscus > Peromyscus aztecus. The sequence continues at coordinate 12,893 of CABHPQ010000056.1, forward strand.
CACAAACTAATATCATCTGAGAGGAGGGAACCTCAATTAAATGTGAAAAATATAAGCCAAATAAGTCATTTCATCCCCAATTTTCCTTTGGTCTTGGTGTTTCATCACAGCAATAGTAACCCTAAATAAGACAGTTTCCCAAGAGATCACTACATATTGGATGCTGAGCTGCTTTAGAGAAGGGTATTGAATCAGAATAGAGTTCAGCTCCTTGTCATGTGGACTGATTGTGCAGTGGGTTGGTTACCACCCACCACCTCCCTGAACACAGTGGTGGTGATGTTTCAGAGTCCACTCACAGTGGACTCTCCTGAGTACTAGTTAGAAGACATTAAATGATGGCCATTTACAAAGCTCATAGTTTGAGTTAATAGCTTCCCTTAACTAGTGCTAGGCGTTGTCTTCCAGTTAGTCCTCACATACACCCATACCCGCCATCCAAACACACAACTATCCCTGCCTTCTTTCCATAGCTGTAGCTTTGTCTTCCCTCCCTCCCTCTCCTCTCCCTCCCTCTCTCCCTCTCTCCCTCCCTCCCTCCCTCCCTCTCTCCCTCCCTCCCTCCCTTTCCTCCCTTCCTTTCT
>CABHPQ010000057.1:0-12989 GCA_902168405.1 Peromyscus aztecus
GCCAGCTGCTTCATATACAGAGAGGTAGTTCGTGTTTAAATATCCGGACTATAAAGGAGAGGTGCTGTAGCAGAAGCCTATGAAAGTTGTCAGAAGATATTTCTTGTTGAACGGCAATAGGAGCAGGGGCTGGCAACAGCATGATCTGTAAGTAACAGACAGCCTCTGTGCGATATCCTGCTGAGGGAGCCCAGGGAGAAACCATGACTATGGGGGAGAATGGGGCCACTTCCATGTCTTACCCAACACCTTCCTCTACTGCAGGTGTGGAGGTCAGAGGACAGCCTCAGGTGTGGCCTCTCACTTTCTCCATGTTTGAAACAGTGTCTCTAGTTCTGGACTTCATGAACTGAGCAGGCTGGCCTGAAACCTCTGAGAGTCACATGTTGCTGCTTTCCCCCATTTATAGGAATTCTGGGGTTACAGATGGGTGGTTTGGCTTTACATGGATTCTGGGGATCTGAGCTCTGGTCCTCATGCTTTCAAGACAAACGCTCTACCCACTGACACCCCAACCCTATTAGTAGCTTTAGAATAGTTCACAACTAGCAAATACTAAATGAAAAAAAAATTAAAAATAAGTCAACATGCACATAAAGAAAAATAATCAAATACTCTCATCATATCATTATGCAGAAGGGCTAAATTTTTTTATCTAATGCCTTAGCTACGTGAGGACCTAAATAAAATTCCCCAGAACCAACATTTTTTTAAAAAAAATGAGTCATGTTGGCATGCACATGTAATCTCAGCAATAGGGAGCAGTAACAGGTAGATCCACAGAGCTGAGGGTTTGCTGGCAAGCTCTTTATATTGTATGTGCACAAACAGAAAGACAGACAGACAGACACTCACACACACACACACACACACACACACACACAAGTTCACCTTCACACATTAATATGCGCATATACATACATACACACAAATAAATACAACTAAGAAATCTATCCAATGAACACCTATAATGGATTGCACAAGGCTGCTGACTCACCTTACCTTTTGTGGAAGTCTAAGAAACATCTCTGTGCAGCAAACATTAATACCCTCATTTTTTAGCTAAGAAGCAGAGGTTGTGGATGGCATTTCAGAATTCACATAGTCAAGGACAATTTAACTCTTTCTTTCCTGAATGAGCTCATGGGCTTATCTCTCGACCCACACCACACATATTGTCATCAAGGGCAGGACCTCAATGTCTCAGTCAATATAATTCTGCTCCCACTAGATTGTGGTGGGAATAGAAAAGAGTGAAAGGAAGAGTTGGAACTGAGATTATTATCTCTGGGAGAGAACTATACTTTTGTTTTGTGGTTGGTGGTGAGCCAGAGGTGGGTTAAAGCACAGTGAAATTACAAAGAAGAAATCTGTGATCCTGGGGATGATAACCTTTTTTTTTTTTCCTGAAAATGACGATATTGATTACTTTTCTTATGGCTATGACAAAGTACTTAACAAAAGCAACTTAAGGAATGAGCAGTTTGCTTTGACTCACAGTTTTAGGGTACAGTCCATCATGGTGGGAACTCATGCAGACAGGAACATGAGGCATCTGGTCACATAGCATTGGCACTCAGGAAGCAGAGAGAGATAAATACTGATGCTCAGCTCACTTTCTCCTTGTCCAGGATCCCATCTCATGTAATGATGCCACCACCTTTAGGGTGGATCTTCCTACCTCAATTTACCCAATCTAGAAACTGCATTGCAGACTTTCCCAGGAGTTTCCTAGGTAATGCTAGAGCCTGTCAAGTTGACAATGTTAACTGTTACAATGACTGTAAGAAACATAATGTCCAAAAACAGATTTAAGGAAGTGAGTCCTGTTTCAGTTCTGAAGTGAATGAATATCAACAAGGTGCTTTGTCAAACTCACAAAAATACTATTGTATCATTAGTATTATCTGGAAACTAATAGGCCAGGGCAAATATTGAGATTAAAATACCATTTGGAAATGAAATCAGTCTCTAAAACAAATTCTCCCACCTTGTATATTTTATATTGTATCCATATGTATGGTCAGTGTTTTTCAACCTGTGGGTCAAAATGTTTTTGAGGGTCACATATCAAATGTTATGTATATAAAATATTTATATCATGATTCATAACAGTAGCAAAAGCATAGTTATAAAGTAGTAACAATTTTTTTTGTTTCAGGGTCACTACAAATGAGCAAGTGTATTAAAGGGTCGTAGGAAGATTAAGTACCACTGGTATAGGTCTAATGCCTTGAATTTTATGTACTTAATTATAGAGGAAACCATTGGGAATGCTACTTTGGTTTTCCATTCTGTTTCATGATCAGGAGAGGATTTCTGGTACAGTTTTGTCACCATGATACCCAAACCCTTCCTGCATGTTCTTGAATATCACAGAGTTCCTTTCCCCCTCAATATGACAAGAGTGCCACTGTGATAAATTGTGAAAGTTTGTGGGGGTCTCTCAGGTTGAGAGCACCTTGTAATGTGTTATACCTGTGATTAGCTTGTACTGTGTTTTTGAGCAGTCTCTAAATGAATTCAGCCCACAGTCAGGCAAGACTGGGTTGTTTTGAAATCATTTAAGTATCTTGTGTGGATATATAAATACACTCTTCCCAGAAGAGGCTGTAATCCCCATTGAAGTATTAGTAATTATGCACACACCTTGTGTTTCTATTCCAGCTTTCCCCAGGGACTTCAAAGCACTTTACAAATATTAATTGCAAACAATAAATAATACCTTGGATTTCCAAGACACCCATCACTGACAACTTAAGTGTTTGCCTCTCTAAGCATTATAACAGTAACAGCACCACAACTGCCTAAGGGCAAGAGTAAGCACACCTAGTCTCCCCAGGGAAGAACACTGCAAACTATCATCCGGCAAATTTCACCAAAGTGAAGCATGGGTACATGAGGGAATGATCCTGTAAACTGAGGATTTAAGATTGTGGAGGTGACAGGAAGCGGCTTTTAATATGAAAATCGTGACTGATCCTATAGTAACTTTTAGCTATTACATATTGTGTTAATCAGTTATAATGATGAATGGGGAGAGACAGTTCAAAGCAGAGGCAAGGATTCTACAATTGGGAGCTAATGAATTGCTTTTGAAGTAGTTCACTGTCTTGATTCCCAACTGTGGCTAAAAGACCTGTCTCTACTCTAGCACAGGGAATTTTCTAGATGAAATGAATGCAAATAAAATGTCCTTTGTATCACAGCTTGCTCTATTTTTTGTCCCTCCTTATCCAGAGAAAAGGGGGAAAGAGATATATGGTCATTCTTTGGTTACCATAAAATTCAAATGTAATTGAGTTAGAATTCACCAAATGTGTTTTTTAGTCATTTTTTCCCTTAAAACATAAATAAATAGGAACCTTTGATTTCTTTCTATATAAAACACTCCAGTATTTCATCTGTTTTTAAGGTTTCCTCTCACAGCACAGAAATCTGAACTTGAGAAAAAGATTAGGTCTTTGAGAATTCTGCAAAGCTTCTGCCTACCCAGCAAACTGTGCACACTCCAGTTCATAGCAATTGCTAATGAGACGAACTCTGCAGGCAGTCCTCTCTGTGTTCAGCATTACACTTGTTTCCTTTCCAAATCCCTGTGGTGTGAAAAGAGCCCTTAAATGTGATGTAGTATTAACAGAGCTCCATTCAGAATCATTTTAACAGCGGAAAAAAAAAAAAAAACAATGACATGGAGGAACAAGTCCAAGACATCTATTTGATGATGATGAAGATAAAGATGATGGTGAATGTAATGATAATGGTGATGAAGGTGATGAAGTGTTTATCCTGGTCCCTTATTGAATTGCTGAAGATATAGCACCAGAGAGGGTAAAACACAATCATCAAAATGATAATTGCAATGCAACTTAACATTTCTTAGTGTTATATTCCAGATTCTCAAAGTATTTCAGATAACTTCATTCTGTACAATTTTATGAACTATGTCTTCATTTTGTACCCAGAGGGTAATAAGCTTGGGTGCTTGTGTGACTGACTAGGACCATCTAGACAGTATCTTGAGGTCCTGGAATCTGACCCAAACTGATTGATTGAAGCTATTACTCTTCTTTCTTGCCTCTTAGAAAAAGCATGTTGATGAGTATGTGTACAAGCTGAGGATTTGAACATGGACAACATACCATAGAGCTCTACAGTCATTCTGTTACTAAAGAACTGTGGGATATCTAATGGAAGACCATGGTTTGTGATCGCATATAGCATAGCCAGACTTTAGTTTGATGACCTGGGGGGAACAAATCTGAAGTTGACCTTGAAACATGACTTTAGTGCAATGTTATATTATGTGTGATTGCCTATGAATCACACAAGTCAGTCATTTGTCTATAGCAGTTTCCTGTGCATGGTTCTTAGAATGGCACTTTTGGTCTCCACTTCTCTCCAAAATCACACACTCACATTCTTTGCCCGTTACTTAACTAGTCATAATATTCTATGCAAAATGAGGTTGCTTTACTCCTTGTGGTAAAACCTTTTTGTTTCCTCTTTCACATTGTATTAATGATCTCTGTTGGATTTTATTAAGTACTAAGCAATACAGAAGAAACAAAGATGAATGAAAGAGTCATAATCTTAGTTCTCCTAGAGCTCACACTGCATTGGAAGGATCACATTTTATTAAAATATATACCCTAGTAGAAACATAATTTAATATTGTGACAAGCCTCAAGTGAGAGAACACACAACATTTTATTACCTTTTTAATACTATGTGAGCCTATTTCAAGATGGAGGAGGGCAAGGATGCAGGCAAAAAGATTTTCTAGAGGAGAAATGTTTCAGCTGAGATCTGATGGTAGATTTGTTTGCTGATTTGGGAACAGTTGATTCCAGCAAAGGGAATGACTTGTGAAAATGTCTCCTACAAGTAGGAGTTGGAAGAAGCTGAGAGAAGGTCCAGTTACCATGGACAAGGAAACTGAGTGCTGCGAGAGTGGCCTACAGACCATTTAGGTCCATGATACCCCTGGATATACCATCTAGAGTTAAGGCTGTTTCCTTTGTCTTTATGAATACCATCTGCCAGCACATCCTATCTAAATGAAGTTTTTTCTCTCATCCTGTCTTTCCTGATTTCTACTTATATTTCTTTATTTTACCATTTACTATCCCTATCTACTCTAGAGTATCTTTTCACTGAAACTAAGAAATGATTTTAAAATCTTCTAAAATGAATCTTAAAATACCACCTGCTGTGTAATGTCTAATACAGGTTTATGAATGAGAATGCATGATCTTCTCAGTGCTATTTGGGGATGTCATGGAACCTTCGGAAGCTAGGGCCCAGGCTTCCAGGGGAGTTCTTTGAATGTTACATCCTAACCTTAATGCAGGTCCTGTTTCTTCCTCCTGGTGTATTGCAGTGTGAAGAGTTGCTGTTTTATGTTCCAGCCACTATAGATGGAGCTTCTCCTGCCACTTGCTTCCCTACTGTGAGGGACTGTACAATTGTGCAGCATCCCAGTCTTTCCCTACCTTGACAAACTACAGCATTATGGAATTTCCCCAGCCATGTTTCTCCTACCTGAGGTGCTGTAGAGTTCGGCTTTTGCCCTATTGGGATTCAGGCTAATTTTTCCCATTTTACCTTACTAGCCTCTCATTCTTCCCATTTCTAATGTGAATATTTATCCCTGATACTGTATATTAGAAGTATGTAACTTGATTCTTGTTTTATTTTATTATTCAATGGTGGCTTTAATTTAGGAGATTACCTTTAGTCTTAATAGAGATTTTGGACTAGTTAACAGTATTTGAACTGTTAAGATTCTATTGAGACTTTTAAAATTGGACTGTGATTTTTAAATTGCGAGATAATCATTAACCTCTGGGCTTGGGGGGAAATGTAGTAGCTTGAATCTGAATTGTCACCAATAGGCACATGTGTTTGAACACTTAGTGCCAGGCAGATGCTTTGGGAGGGTATAAAACTGTTAGGATGGTGAGCCCAGCTGGCTAATGTGGGCAGAAAGGGAAGGACCTGTATCTTACACCGTGGTAGTGCTTCTTCGTCTCTGCTCCTGACCTGCTAAGGTGTGAAGAGCTCAAAGAACTCCCTGACCTGCTAGGGTGCAAATGATTAATCTGTGAAGATGGCGCTTTCAGGTAGATTGAATACAGGACTCCAGAAGAGCCTTCCTGAAAATAGAGCTAAGAGACAAATTCATACATAATTCTTAATTCTAGCAGCTACCTCCCACTCCTGGCACTAATGGTAGCACCATCCTAGTTGCCAGGCCTTTCCATACCTAATAAAATACATTCCTTAAAACCCTGTTTTCTGGGCCAAAACAACCCTCCAAAGTTGCTTGTTCCTTCAGGTAATTGATTCCAGAGAAATAATGAATTCCCCTCACAATTAGAATCATCACTAAATCCTCAAACTCCTGCTCTAGTAAATCCACAGTTCTAGGAATGTTCAAAACTCTTCATCACAGAAATGAATTACCTCATTTGGTAGGTACATTCCTTACTTTTCTCAGTACTATGATAAAATGTCCAACTAAAGTAATTTAAGGAAGTAAAGGTTTATTTTGCTTCATAATTTTAGGGTACAGTCTATCATGTTTGGAAGGTTAGGCTGACATGAGGGCAGATGGTCACATTGAATCCACAGATGGAAGAAGGAATGCTGTTGCTCAGTCCTCTTTCTACATTTCCTTAAATTGAGACCCCAGCCTGTGGAATGGTGCTGACAATGATTAGGATGTGTCTCCCTGTCTTAATTCTAGCAGCTCCCTTATAGACAGGCCCAGAGGCTTGTCTCCTAGGAGATTTTAGACTCTCTCAAGTTGTTAATTAATCAAGTAGGTATTTAAGCAGCACCTACTATGTGCAAGGCATAGTCAGAGATAAATGGTTTGTCTGTGATTTCTGATAGATATAATACAGGAATCCAGAAGGGCCTTTCTAAAAATAGAGCCAAGAGACAAATTCATACATAAAATGAAAATATAGGTCACAGACTGGATATTATTATGTAATTGGTTGGAACGCTTCTTCACAGTACAGTGATAGTACCACAGGCCTGATGTGTTAGGGTTAAAGATGGACAGGATATAAAGAGAGAGGCACCGAGTTTAATCATTTGTCAGAGAAGAGATTTATTAACCCAGCTGCAAGCAGTAGGATCAGACTATGAAGTAAGTATTAAGCCTCCCACACAAAGCAAGGTGCACCCTCAACAAGGGCCGACAACGGGGAGGTCTTACACCATCAGGAAGTAGCCTGAGTTCATGTGGAATTCAGGCTTTGTGTCACAGATAAGGAAGAGGGCTGTATGTGACTTAGGCTACAGAATAGGAGTCACACATTATCTGGGTAGAAGAGTGAAGATTAGTTAATGTGTGACCCATACAATGTGGCAGTAGTCAGCCTGTCATTGACTTCCATATGGCAGGCATAAATTCCTACCATGCTCTTGGCACTCTGCTTAGAGCCTAGTTATTTTGAGAGCCTGTTCTAGCTAACATGATGCAGGAGTGTAAATTTGCTTAGATACAGGAGAAATTACTAGAGAAAGGATGTTTCATGTGAAGACCATACACTCACTTGGACATTTCAGGATTTTTACTAACCCCTCTGCATCCTCTGTATCTTCCCAAGAACTTCCTATGGATCGTGACACTCCCTTGCTGTCTGGATTAATATTTACAGTCTCCCTCCCTCATTTCCTTCCTCCCTCCCTCTGTCTTTTTCTCCCTTCCTTCCTTTCATCCATCTTTCCTGGTATATATATTCTCTATGAATGCAGAGCAGAGCACCTGGCTCTGGAAATGCAGCATAAACCAAAGGAAGGCACACTGTCTATTCAATAGACATATGTTGGCTCTTGATACAGACTGTGTGTCATGTCGCAACTCAATAACATGGCACCTACCTTTTTTGGCATAATTTCTAATTTTACAACATGAAAGATAGGTATAATCAGTTACATTAATTATATAATCTCTGTTTCTCTCTTCAAGGCAAATTATTGATGCTTTTTCTTGTTTTTAATTCTGTAAGCATATCCCATGGTATTTACCATGCCTTTAGAGAATAGGGATCCTTGGCAGATCTCTCAATGCATATTGGGCATGTCCCTCTTTCTTTGGAGGTTACGCCATATCAATCTAAGCAAGAGCATGCTGCATAAATACATACTAGCAAAAGCCTGTGGTGATATGCTTTACTCTCTTTTACATACCACACACTCAAGAAGGTCTGGGGAGGTAATTAGAAATTATCCTAGACTTCGTTTCTTATTTCTTTCCTAGCTCAGATCAGAGGGGATGCCCTCCTGTCTTCTCATATACCCACATCCATGATGGTTTTATAAACTTAGGGTTAATGGGATTAAGCTGAGGTCATCTGCTTGACTGGTAAGCACTGAGCCACTAAACATTTCACTAGCTTTAGCTTTAAAAATAATAATAGTGATTGCAATTTATTATGCCACCACAGTTCTAATTCTGGGAAAATGCTATTATTCTTAAGGACAGGGAAAGGAAACTAAGATTATGTCTTTTGATGGACAAGAAACAGATTGTATGAGCCTGCATACTGGGTAATCTCAAGAGCTCCACTACATCAGCTAAAGACACATAAAAAGCAAGCTTGGCACACAGCAGGCACTCTGAGACCCCAATTCTCCCCTTCTCTGGATGGATGCATACCTGTGTTCCCATTTCCAAGGAAGGTTAAGTTAGACAGAATAATGGATCATAAAAGAACAACATCCTGGATGGGGTCCTCGCCTCTGCATAGGTAAGATTTCAGAGTTGGAACTTGCTGCAATTCTCCCTCCCTCTTACTCCAAGAAGCTCAGTAATGGATTGACTCCATGACAACAAGCAAAACAGTATGGCTATGTGATGTTCTGCATGTGGGAAATGCCTGAAACTATTTAAGAGCTAGTTATTCTGTGTGTTAATGATTTCAGAAAGTGGTTTAGGAAATCATCTATAATTGGCCATCATTTATATTTTCATTTATGGAAATGCCTGAAGCCAGCTCAGATTACTTTGTCTTCTCCATACTTGGCAGAACACTACTATAGTGCTAACAGACACTGAGAAGATACAAGGCCCAGATATGTGGATTTTATTCAGACCAAGCTACACTTTTCACACCACTGAACAAGTGAAATCATGTTAAACCCAGGAGGTGTGTGTGTGTGTGTGTGTGTGTGTGTGTGTGTAAAAGCCAGAAGTCATCTCAGCAAGCACTTCTACCCATGAGCCATCTCCCTAGTTCCCCAGAAAACATATTTTTAATGCTTCTATGTTGGATAATTTTATGTCAACTTGACAAAAACTAAAGTCACCTCATAGGAGGGAACTCCAATTAAGAAAATGCCTCCACAAGATCAGGTTGTAGACAAGCCTGTAAGTCATTTTCTTAATCTGTGATTAATGCCAGGGGGCCCAACCATTGTGTGTGTTCCAGCCCTGGGCTGGTGGTCCTGGGTTATATAAGAAAGTAGACTAAGCAAGCCATGAATAGCAAGACAGTAAGAAAAAATGCCTTCATGGCCTCTGGTTTAGCTCCTGCTTCCAGGATCCTACCCTTTTTGAGTTCCTGTCCTGGTTTCCTTCAATGTTGAACTAAGATGTAAAAATATAAGTCAAATAAACCTTTTCCTCTCCGATTTTCTTTTGGTCATGGCATTTTATCATGGCAATATTAACCCTAACTAAGACAGGTTGGTACCAGGAGTGGGAAATGGCTGTGACACACCTGATCATGTTTTGGGGAGGACTGTGGAAGGACCTCGGCACTTTGGGCTAGAGAAGCCATTGAGTGTTGAGAGCTTAGCAAGATGCTCTGTAGGAGCTTGGGAGATAAGAATGTTGAGAGCAGTGCAGATGATAGAGACCTGGCTTGTGAAGTTTCAGAGGGAAGCAAGGCTCTACCAGGCCATTAGAGTTAAGAAGCTTTGGTTTAGGGTAGCTGAAGGTTAGCTGTGGTTCAGGAGCTGAAGAACTGGCTGATTAACTAAATACAAAACCACTATAGTGAAACATTTGATTTGTTGGGATAATGATGCTGGTCAGCTGGGGCTGAGGAATCTGTCATGATTAAGAAGAAACTAGCATCATTGAGGTGAAATCTTCTGGGAAGTATTTGCTTAGGGTCAGCATACAGAAGCTGTGTTCCAGAAAACCAATGTTGTTCCTCCCTTTGTCAGCCAAACTTAGTAGTATCAGAATCATCCAGGTGGTACTGGTTTTGTAGCATAAAAGGGCCATCAAGAACATCTGAGGCTTGACACTATGTCAGCTGTGGAGTCCCTGGAGTCTTGAAGCAGCTATTAGTGAAAGTGCAGCCCAGCTGCAGAAGAAAACACCAGCATTTTGGCCCCAGTAACATGGGATGACCACCAAGGAAAGCAGCAGGTATGGAGTAGAGCCAGTCTGAACCTAGAAGACAACCTGTGTGTGCTGAAGAAGGCAGAGTCAAAGAAGTGACCCAAGCCCTTTGGAGGAAGATCATGACTAGACCCCAGACATTAGGCAATGAATGAGTTATTTACACTGTAGTGAGTTTGGTTTTACTTTGTTCAGATTGTGACTATGCCTAGGTTCTTCCTTCTTGAAGTAAGAAAGTGTTCAACTTAACTTTGATTTTTACAAGAGTACACAATGAAAATGTTTTGAATTAAAAAAAAAACGTTTGGAGTTTTAAAGACATGGGATATTTTAAAGGGATTGAAATTTTTATGAGTTTGAATTTGTAAAGACTATTGGACTTTTAAAGTTATTTATGTTTTTAATGTGAGATCATGGGGATGAATGAAATAGGAAAGGTTGTATCTTAATGGTGATGTGCTGGAGGCCAGCACCAGTAGTTAATAGGTCCCAAGAAGATGTGTGGAATTAGTGAAGGAAGGATGACCCAGGCATGATAGTTAGGAGAATCTTACAGCCTGACTGACTGGCAACTAGATACAGGGTCTCTCACTGAACTCAAAGCTTACTGAAGAGACCTCCCAAGATCTGCCTTTCTGTGTACCTTAAATATGCTTTGATTATATGTAATTCTTGCCATACTCAGATTTTATGAGAGTGCTTGGGTTTCAAACTCAGGTCCCCATGCTTGCACAAGTGCTCTTCCCCATTTAACTATCTCTAAGTATCCATATTTTGATGATTTTTACATATTATTTCCTCTAGTAAAACATTCTAGTTTTATTTCTTGTGTGTTCTTGGTGTGTATATGTGTGTTGGTGTGTGTTATACATGTGTACATGTTTGTGTTTATATGCAAAATGTGTGTATGGATTTGGAGGTCAGTAGTGGAAGTCTGTGTCTTCTTCTATGTCTTTCCACATGCTTATTTTCTTAGACAGTGTCTAACATAAATTGAAATTTTGAGTGGGTAGGCCTGGTTGGCCAGCTAACTAGGGATCCACATGTTTCCACTTCATCTAGCACTGAGGTTTCAGGTATGTGCCTTGTGCCCAAATTTTACATTGATGCTATAAATAAAAGAAAAAAAAAGCTATCATGCTTTTCTAGCAAGCACATTACAGACTAAGCCTTTTTTTCCAGGTCCCTACTGCTACATTTTACATGGTCTTCCAGACACCAACTAAGAATTTTTTACTCTGAAACATCTTTTGTGATTTCTTTATCCAGACCTGGATCAGCTTCCTTATAATATTTCTTTTGACCACCTTGTAATGACTGCTATAGCTCTCCATGGTTCCCTGGTGCCTTGCTTATGGGCTGGTTCTTGTATACTGTGCATGTAGAGGGATGTCCACCTTGAACGGAACATGTCAATAGATGACCTGCACATGCTGAACCCTGCACAAGACAAAAGAAAGATAAGAACATAGGAGGGAGTTCCTTGTGAGAGAGAAGTAGGACATCTGAGCAGCATTCCAGCAAGGAGGCAACAAGCCTCAGATGGTCACCCAGTATTCCTTCCTTCGATCACTGTCTGTGGCCATTAAAACAAAGAGTAGTCAAAGACACACATGAGTGACATTACTGCCAAATATTTTAAAGTTTTAAGTGTTGTTATGAAGAGTGTCTATAGTCAAAAGAAAGGGGATCATAAAGCATAATGTGAAATTCACAAAGCTGCCTCATTGGGACTACTTCAAAGACTAATTAGCACATTGAGTCCTAATGACTGCTGCCTTCAAATCACATAAATCATAAACAAATAGGAGAAATGTTTTCCTCTTAATGGAAGTGAATTCTAATTTGATCTCCAAAGAAAGAAAGACATATCTATAGCAGCTTAATGTGATCTCTAAGCACATAAAGGATCACCAAGTCTCTTCTATGGGGCCAGTGTCTCACATACATGTGGTGAAGACTGAGCTGAGAGCATAGATGTGAAGCAGAGAGCTAGGTTGGATTTGTTCACACCTGTTCTAGTTCCATTTCTGTTTCTGTGATAAATGCCCGGGCGGAAAGCAACTTATGGCAGTAAGGAGTTTATGCAGCATACAGTTCTACATTATAGCCTATCACTGTAGAGACAGGTGAGGGAATCTATTCCCATTGTATCCACAGTCAAGAACACAGAGAAACAAATGTCTGCAGTCCTGCATGCTTCATTACTTGCTTGCTTTTTCCTCTCCTATGCATACAGTTCAGGATCCCCTGCCTCAGAAATAGTGTCACTCAAAGTAGGCTGGGTCCTCCCACATCAATTAAAAGTGAAGACAGCCCACTCCCCAAGACATACCTTCAGGCTAAGCTGATGTAGAGAATTCTTCCATTAAGTCTCTCTTTCTAGATGATTTCAGATTGTGTCAAATCAACGGTTGAAATCTAATATTTATCAAGGGAGAAATTAAAATTAAAGAAACTCTTAATTTCATCATTCAGCATATTTTCCTGCCATTCAAGAAAGGCTCCTGTTCTGTGAACCAGGACATAAGGAAATAGCTAGGAATGGAGTGCCACAGGAAAGTGGCAACTGCTCTGCACTTAGTTGCAGTAATGGGACTTGATTCTATGCAAACAC